>LZPO01066527.1:13160-26935 GCA_001675575.1 Neotoma lepida
TGTATGCTTTCCTGCTTCTTTTGATTCATGATTAGGCCAGATTAATCAACTGTAATGAATCATTTAGTTTTTAAACAAAAATTTTCAAGTATATTTTCCTCCTTGGCCTTTTGAGGTAAAGTATTACTATTTCTTAGGAGAGCAAATGTGTTTGGTTACTTTCTGAGTAAATAACTTTTTAACACCTATGCCAAATGAAATACTTTGAAAGAAAACACAGACTTCCCTCCTCCTGACTATGAGTCTNTGAAACTGTGACTCTAGTTTCACAAGACTGACTGTAGACGAATGTTTCTTTACGGCTCATATTTTAGAGTTTAGTGATGACTCTGTCACAGTTACATTTTTTTTTTAGACCAACACCATCCCCCCACAGTTACACTTTCGGTCTTTTTCTCCCTTTAGCCTATATTCATTGCACTGGCAAGTCTGTGGATGAGCTTTCAGGATGAGACGGTGTTGATTAGTGTCCTCAGTAATTTGACCACTAACCTGGAGCTGTTCCTGGGCACTCATGAGCTTCTCTTTCCTGAGAAAGTGATTCAAGGTCTTCTTGATGATGTCACTGTGAAAAGTGACTTGGCTAGAATAAAGGAGCACATGGGTAATGTACACTAATCATTTCCTTCTCTTTTTAAAGTTATCTTTGGCTTAAAGCCACTCTTTTTGTTTTAAAATTTTTATTCTATAGCTTTCTGATAAACACTGGACTTCTTAATTATGAAAGACTGGTTATAGAAAATTTGAAAAAAACAGACATGGTGACACACACATTTAGCTTTCAGCATGGAGATGGTAGAGGCAGGAGAATCAGTTCAAGGCCAGCCTAGGTTACACAATAAGTTCAAGGCCAACCTGGGCTACAGGAGACCCTGCCTCAAAAAAATGTGAAAAAACATGGAAACTGAATATCTTACTGTCCAGAAATCAATTCTTATTGTAGTCCTTCATGTCTTGGCTTTGTATGTTTGTGCATTTATATTTCAGCACTATGGGTTTTGTAATTGATGTATTGAGAAAAAAACTTGCTATATTTGTTGCAGATAAAGCTCCATTTAGAGAATGTTATTTGCTTCATATCTTCTTAGTATCAAGTTGAGATTTATGCACCAATTCATTTTATCCTTATGCAATTAATTGAGCTAATTTTAGGCCCTTTAAAAGATTTATTTATTCTTATAGAAAGGTTGACATTATTAGTCAACTTTGTGTCATTTCATCAACTTTTTACCTTTTCTACCTTAGTTAAAGTCAATCTAAAATTCATGAGAAATATCAAAGTAGGGTTTAGAACTTAATACTCAAACTTTTTTGCAGAAAATGAAATTAGATGATTTACTAATTTCTTTTTCAAATTCTATTTTGAATTTAGTAGAAATTTAGTAGAATTTAGTAGAAAATAAGAATATAGCAGTGACACCCTTTCTTATATTATTAGAATATATAAAATCTGAAAGCTAAATAAGATACCCCCAAACCCTCTAGTACAAGTTTTTATTACTTATTTGACTTCATTATACTAGCATGTCTAAGCAGATATGAAATGAAATTGAAAAGTTGAAGTAAGTTCAATTGTGAGTGTTCAGCAAAGCTGCAGGTTCTTAGATTTAGAGATGTCATTTCCTACCAGAGTCAGAACTTTTTCTTCATTAGAATAGTTTATCAGGTTATTCTCTAGTGAATGGGGAGAGCCAATATTCTTCTGAAAGAATTTAATTTATACCGCTTATTATTCCTACAGATCTTGGGAATATCAGGATAAAACATTTATTTTCTCCAAGTTAGGTTTTACTTTTAGTTGTAGATACAAGGTCAAGACAAACAGGCTGTTGGCTGTTTGGGTCTAGAAGCAAACATATTAGAAATATATATGTTACTGTAAAAGTCAATATTATCTTGGATAATAATGTTTCATGAATATATCATTTGTATCTAATTTATTCATTTTAGTTATGAACATAAGTAAAGCAACTAGTATGAGGAACTATCTTTAAAGGTCAGAGGAACAAGCAGGAGAGATACTCAGAGGNTAAGAGCATTTCCTGATCTTGCAGAAAACCCATGTAATGGCCTGCATCTATAGCACCAGCGGACTCCAGCGCCTTCTTCTGGCTCTGGAGCACCAGGCTTGCATGCGGTGCACATACATACATATGTAGGCACTCATATATACATGCAACATAAAAATAACTATTTAATAAAAAAGTCTAAAGAACAAAAAATTTTATACCCTTTAATCAATCAAACTAGTAAAAGACATTTCTTCCTGTTTGGAACTTTTTCTACAGTTTTGAGACACAGTCTATATAAGGACTGTATTCAAAGTGTTGTCCATCAAGTGTTGTATGAAGACCTGTGACATCTCGAATGAAGAAGATCCTCTTGGTCACATAACAGTTCTTTCTGTTTATTTCCTTGGGTGGCAGCAGGAAACATTGCATACCCTGATGGAAGAGCTTTGGTTTGCTTTCCCTCAGCTGCAAAGCAGGTTTTTCAGAATGGCCTCTCCGTGTGGTTCATTCTGGAGTGAAGTTCTTCTTCCACATATGCTCTAGCAAGTTACTGACTTGGACTTGGACAGTCACTGAGGCATTCACACTTCTTTACCTGAATATCACCCCAATAAGTCTGATCAAGGAAATTTTGTCAATCAGAAAAAGTACAGATGATAAAAAGTTAATGTTTAGAATGACTACTGCTGATTTATTTAATGTTTAGAATGATTTATTTAATGTTTAGAATGACCTANTGCTGATTATTTAATGTTTAGAATGACCTACTGCTGATTTATTTAGGAAATTGAGTCTTTTAAGGGATAAAAACTGCTTCCTGTTCTCTTTCATTTTAGAAGAAAGAGTACACTTGTCAGATTTCAGAAAAATGGAATGGCTTTTTCCAGAAACAACAGCAAATGTTGATAAACTGCTAATTCAGTACCGTGGATTTTGTAGCTACACATTTGCTGCAACAGACGGTCTTCTTCTCCCAGGTATGTGGCTGGAGATAGCAGCCTGCCTTCGTGATGTCTATTCCATACTGACTGCTTATTGTACCGACTTTGTTGTCCTATAAAACTTTACCTATTCAGATGGTGAACCAGGCAGGAGAGGTAGAGATGGTCCAGACAGTGTCCTCACCTATGGTGCTTCCAGTATAATCCGGTAGATTCACCAAGAGCTTGTAAGGAATAAGTGGTTGACTGTCCCTTGTCTAAAATGCTTCAGGCCAAAAGGGTTTCTAATTGTGGATTTGGGAGAATGAGATGTATTAGGGGATGGGACCCAAGTTTAAACACAAATATAATCATGTTTCATAGACATTTTATGCAAAGTATACTAAAAGAGTACACTACTTTTTGTACACCCATATTTTTACTGTGTCTTATGTGAATTTCCTGCTTGTGGCATCATGAAGAAACTCAAATTGTTTCTGATTTGGGACCTGCCCNGAGGGGTTTTCTCCCAGAGTCCAGAGAAGGTGGATATCAAATGAATCTACACATACCTGTGCTCTTGCAGACCATCTCTTTATTGTTCTAAGTAAGCTTCTCTAAACCTACAGCTTCTTTTCAGCTCTCATTCTTAGCTCCTCTCTTGCCTGACTATCCTTGCATTTCTGACAGGAGACTCCTTGCAATCCTGAGAAAAGTTTCAGAACCCTCAAGGTCCTAGCACATTCCTAGAATAGACGATAAGGAGCAGAGTCATTATTATAGTAATGCAAGGTTCCAAGGTCTCAGGACCAGAGGGAGGGAACAGTGCAACAAACTCTGAGACATAGCTTTTTATCAGCAGATTTGGCAAGTGAAGAATTAGCAGGCTTTTCTTAGGGTGCCAAGGTTTGTGTTAGTAACCTTGATGTAATACCTGGGATTCTGACCGTGTGCATAACCGTAAAGTTTTAAACTTAAGATCTATATACAAAGGCCTTTAGTCTAGTTTGAACTTGTTCTGAGGTAAAAATGAACTAAATATATGCAGTTTGTGTTAGAATGAGGAGAGATTATTATTTTCTGTGATAGTCTGTGATAAGTTTCTTACACCTGGATAAACCTCTCTGCCAATGCAGCAATCCAAATTAGACCAAATTAGGAAAGGTCAGGTTTAATGGACAAACATTCCCGGGTGATTCCCCGGTCCCTCAGAGACCAGAGGAACCACGAATCTGTTTCTGGGATGCAGCTAAAATAGCCAAGGGAGTAGTCTTGGCCTCTCTGGGGAGGAGCCCTGTTTGGCAGGCTTTGAAGGGGTGGGTTCAGCAGTGTGCAGCCCGGTGCTGGGATGCTGCACAGGCCGCACATGGGCCAGGAGTCCAGGCAGCTCGAGGTGTGGGTGGCCCTGTGGGTGGAGCCCAAGCAGCACAGGAAGCAGGGCCAGTGATATGGCACTGGGCTGGGCTGGAGTGTGGCCTGGTGGCGGTGGCTGCATCTGGAAGTGGANCCCCTGGTAGAAAGCAGCGCTGCCAGTTGGCGGACATTGTGTGGTGGCCAGGAACTGTCCGCCCAGAGTGGGACACCAGGGGCTGAGGTGGAGCTCCCACCAAACATTCCAGACTCTTTGGGTATAGGGACGCCGGTTCAATTCTGGCTACTTTCTGTGGGCATGAGACAGTGTGGGGAAGTGGAAGAGTTGGAAGTTGGTGGGCTCACATTCAGCAGGAGGTGTGAGTGGAGGAGCTTCTGGTTAATTGTCATCCTGAACCTCTGTTTCTTATGGAAGCAGAGAAGGAAAGTTTCTAGGAAAAAATAGATTATTAACATATGCCCTAGTTGTACTGCAAAGATGATGCATAGGACAGAAGAGCAGATAGACCCTTCATTGGGACATCTTGGAAAACCGGAGGGTGGAGGGTCCCAACTGCTGGACAGACCATGTATCCTGAATAGGTGCTCTCTTGAGCCTGGAGAGATGGTACCAGCATGGATGTCCCAGGAACTTGGCAGCCGAGGGGGTGGTGAGGATCACAGTATAAGGCCCTGTCCATCAGGGCTCAAGAGACTTAGGAGCTAGCTGTTTGAGGAGTACTCTGTCCCCTGGGGAGAGTGTGACGGGCTCAGGGGCAGTTGGGTCTGTTGGTGTTGGGGCAGGGAGATAGCTGTCAGCATGTGAATGGAGAAGGGACCCCAAAAGAGAGAGGTAGGGGAGGTATTTGGCCAATGGGGGAGTTTGGGCTGGGAGGTGGTGATTAAGGAGGAAGGGCCTTCTGTAAAGGAGCTCAAAAGGGCTCAAACCTGTAGGAGAGCNTGGGGTGACCNGGAGGTGGGTAAGGGCAATGGGGAGAAGAGAGGGCCAAGATAATCTGAGTTCAGTGGAGAGCTTGGTGAACTGTTGTTTGATGAGTCCATTGGCTTTCTCAACCTTTCCTGAGGATTGTGGGCGATATGGAATGTGGAGCTTCCAGGAGATGTTGAGAGCATGGGACATGAGCTCCATGACCCTGGAAGTGAAGGCTGGCCCCTTGTCTGTTTGTATGGTCTGTTTCAGGCCAAATCTAGGAATAATGTGTTCCAGGAGTATTTGGGCCACCACATCTGCTGTTTCCCTGGAGACCTGGAAAGCTTCTATCCATCCTGTAAAGGTGTCAACCATAGTTAGGAGGTAACGGAGTTTTTTATGTGTGAGCATGTGAGTGAAATCCACCTGCCAGTCCTCTTCTGGTTGGTGTCCTCGAAGCTGGTGTAGAGGCTGACATATCTGCAGAGCTCCCTGTGGATTGGCCTTGGAACATGTCTGGCAGGAGGAGTGGACCTGTGAAATACGAGCTCGAAGATGCGTGGGATCAAAGAGGGGCTCTAAGAAGTGGAACAAAGCTTTGGGGCCTATGTGTAAGGTCTGGTGGATGTCTGAAATGATAGACAGTGCCTGGTCCTGAGGAAGGATGAGGCGGCTATTTAAGTAGAACCATCCATCCTTTGTCTGTGTGGCTCCTTTTTTCAGGAGCTCGTCCCTCTCTTCTGATTGATAACAGGGCTGATAGGAGGGTGTCAAAAACAAAATATGTTCTGTTGATCCAGAGGAGCTGGAGGCCAATCCCCGGGCTACTGAATCGGCCTTGGCATTGCCTAAGGCCACTGAATCCTTGGAGGACTGGTGCCCCCTGCAGTGAATTATGGCTACCTCTGNGGGGAGCTGGAGGGCCTCCAAGAGCTTGGCTATAAGGGGTCCATTAACTATGGGGGTGCCCTTGGTAGTGAGGAAGCCCCTTTCCCTCCACAGGACAGAGTGGGTATGGGCTATTAAAAAGGCATATTTGGAGTCAGTATAGATGTTAGCCCGTTGACCCTTGGCTATCTGGAGCGCGCTAGTCAAGGTGATCAATTCAGCCTTTTGTGAAGAGGTTCCCATAGGCAGGCGGGTCGCTTCAGTTGTTTTAGTGGAAGTGACCACTGCATATGCTACCTGGCGGTTTCCCAATCTGTCTATAAGAGAACTTCCATCAACAAACAGGGAGAGTTGGNGGTTTGTGAGTGGTTGGTCTAGGAGACTAGGCCAGGGTGAGCGAAAGGCCTCCACAGCCTCTGGGCAGGAGTGAGAGGAGATACCCAAAGGGGAGGGAATATGAAGGAGGGTTGTAGGGTTTAAGGCAGGACTGGAGGCCAAAGAAATTTGAGGATTTTCTAGAAACAGTAAGTGAAAGACTTGGACTTGTGAGGGCCCCAGGAGGGAGAGAGAGGAATGGCTTAGAAGGTCGAGAGGTGGTGGTGGTGGGTATACCATAATTGGCTGGAACAGGGTGATTTTGAGAGCCTGCCTCGTGAGTTCAGCTGCTGCTGCTAGGGCTCTCAAGCATGGCTGCCANCCACAGATGGTGGGGTCCAGTTTGGACAAGAATNNCACGGCCTGGTTTAAAGGCTCGACTGGTTGGACTAGAACCCTGGTGGGCCATTCCCAACCTTTCATCTGTATAAAGGTGATAAGGTCGAGAGGGGTCTGGAAGAGCAAGGGTGGGGGCCGTTAGAAGGGCGTCTGGCAGTAAAGAGAAGTGGCGGCAGACAGTGGCCGGGTGGGTAAGGGGCCCCCCCTTAGGAGTCTCTCTAACTGCATGGTATAGAGGCTTGGCTATAAGGGCAAAGTTAGGGATCCAGTAACGGAAGAATCCCATCAGGCCCAAAAATGAGAGAATCTGGTCTGCGGTGATCAGAGGCTATAAATCCTTGAGGGCTTGGACCCTGCCAGAGGTGAGGGTCCTAGAACCTGGGCTGAGTTGAACACCCAAATATATCACAGTGGGAGAGCATAGCTGAGCCTTAGATGGAGAAATACAATATCCCAGGGAGCCAAGGTAGTTCAGGAGTGAAGAGGTGGCCTGTTGGGACAGAGGCCGGGTGGGACTGCAGAGAAGGAGATCATCTATGTATTGGAAGAGTGTGCTAAGACCAGAGTCAAATGTGGAGAGATCCTGAGCCAGGGCTTGGCCAAAGAAATGGGGACTGTCCCAAAAACCCTGTGGGAGAACAATCTATGTAAGCTGTCTGGNGGACCAGGTGTCGGGGTCTTCCCAGGTGAAGGCAAAGAGGAAGTATGAGTCAGGGTGTAAAGGGACAGTAAAGAAGGCGTCTTTTAGGTCCAGAACAGTGAAGTGGGAGGTGGCAAGAGGAATGTGGGGATTGTTAGCCACTGGGTGGGTTGGAATAATTGCCTCATTAATGAGGCAGAGGTCTTGAACTAAACAGTAAGCACCGGAGGACTTACATACAGCAAGAATGAGTGTGTTGCAGGGTGAGTCCATAGGTATTAAACGTCCCTGAGATAAAAGGCATAACCTTCTGTTGTAAGCATAACCTTCTGTTGTAGCCTTGTCTGTTGGGATGACTCAGCTATCTCCTCTCAAGCATTAAAAACTTTAAAAGCTATTTTCACCAATTCCTGTAGGGGAGTTTNAGGGCCTTCTTCAACCTTTTTTAATTTTTTTCTAATATCTGGTGCTGACTGAGATATGAAATGGNTGGCCAGGATTGTGCCTCCCACTGGGGAGTCTGGGTCAAGGCAAGTATATTGAACCATGGTCTCTTGTAACTGGTTCAGAAAAATGTCTGGGTTTTTGTCAGTCAGCTGTGTAATCTCTTGGAGCTTATCAAAATTAACCAGTTTGTCTGAGACCATTTCCATACCTTGGAGGAGGCAACAGACCATTGAGGTCTTTTCTCTGGTGGCCATTTTGACCTGGTTACTAATCCCAGTAGGGCTCTGTAGCTGGCACCGCCACCTCATCCACAGGGACTGTATTGTCCACTAGGTGGGTTTGGTCTGCACACTGCCTAGCTGCTGCCTGAACTCACGTTCGTTCCTCGGGAGTGAGGGTGGAGGCCTGGATCACATAAAGGTCATGCCAGGTCAGATCNTAGACCTGGGACAGATAANGGAACTCCTTGATATAAACAGAAGGATTAGCAGAGAAGGAACCCTTCTCGATTTTCTATTTGTGAGAGGTCCTGAAGGGAGAAGGGTGTGTGGACTCGAACAATTCTGTCCATTCCAGCTACCTCTCAGAGAGGGCAGAGGAGGGCAGGAGTCTGACAAGATCGAGTATGAGAAGAAACTGGGGAAAATTTGGGGGCATCAGGCCAGTGTGTAGAAGGGGACCAGGATGTAGGTTGAGGCATTGGGAGGAGAAGAGGGGGGGAAGAGAGGACTGGAAGGCGGGTAAGGAAGAGGAATTTGGCCAGTGAATGAAACATGTGGCCTCATAAGAGGGGGTTGGGTAAGTACAGGTTGGGGGAGTGGGGGAGGGGCCAGTGTCTCTGGTGCCATGGTCAGGGAGGAATTTTCAGGATCCCAGTTCCCAGATAGGTGGGAATCTGGAGGCGCCATGCCCCTAGCCACCAAGACCGGTACTGTGAGACACTGGCTGCTGTAGGGAGGGCGGGAATACAGAACCCACAAATCATGGACATAGGGCAGTTCTGTCCATTTATCTCTGCGCCGACAAAAATTTTCAAGATTGCAGAGGATGGAAAATTCTAAGTTTCCCTCCAGAGGCCATCTTGATTGGTTATCAAGGGCATATTGTGGCCAGGCCTTAGTGCTCAGAGAAATCAAGCGTTCAGGACAGATGGTATCAACCCCAATTTGAATAGATTTTGTAAAAGACAGCCCAAGGGTGTTTGGGGATCTGGCTTCGAACCGCAAGTGCCCATTTCACAAGTCTGTGCCAGGGACCCGAAGCCTAACACAATGTGTCCAGTATGGTTGGTCTTGGGTCAAAAAGGTGTGTGGGAAATTCCCTTCAACAGAACGTCTTCTGGAGAAGGGGTCCCATGGAAGAAAGCAGTCCTCTGCTCCAGAATGGGTTGGGTGGAGCAAAGGCAGCCCTCTGCTCTGAAACGGGTCGGGTGGAACAAAGGCAGACCTTTGCTCAGGAATGAATCGGGGGCCTGGCAGGGCCACCTCTGTGGCAGGACACCCCCAAAACAAAGAGGCCCTGGGCCTCCTAAATGACTTGGAAGGGAAAATTACCCAGCCAAAAGTCGATCTCAGTCTGGCGGAGAGCAGGTGTGTGGGAGGGGGTGTTTTCCCACCACTCGGCCGTGGTCCAGTGTGGGAAAAAATCAGGGAAAAAAATCAGCCCTCCCCTCAGTGGAACCTCCGGATGATAAGTTTCTTACACCTGGATAAACCTCTCTGCCAATGCAGCAATCCAAATTAAACCAAATTAGGGAAGGCCAGGTTTAATGAGCAAACGTTCCCGGGTGATTCCCCGGCCCCTCAGAGAGACCAGGACAAGAGACCCGAGGAACCACGCATCTGTTTCTGGGATGACGCTTAAATAAGCCAAGGGAGTGTGTGGTGATATTTTATCTGTGTTCCCCAATAAAATTTATCTGAGGATCGGAGAAAAAACGGGGCAGCCAACCACTAGTAGTAAAACAATAGTCATGCAAGGTAGCACACGCCCTTAATCCATTTGTTTCTCTGTGACTCCAAGGTCACATTGGGAACTAGCGGAAGGGGGTGGTGGCACATGCCTTTAATCCCAGCATCAGCCATAGAGTTCTGGAGGTCCGTGCAGACAGACAGGAAGTGATGTAGCTTGGTGAAGATAGAAAATGAGTTAGCAAAACGCACAGGCATAAAAAGCCGGGTTAGACAGGAAGTCACTCTCTTCGCTTTGCTCTTTGGAAGTAGCAGCAGCGTTGGTGAGGTGAGGCTAGCTGGTGGCTTGCTCCTAATTCCTCTGATCTCTGTCAGATTTTCACCCCTATTTCTTGTTCTGTGTGTTTATTAATAAGACTGGTTAGAAATTCGTCTTACAGGAGTGGTCTTGGCCTCTCTGGGGAGGAGCAGTGTTTGGCGGGCTTAGAAGGGGCGGGTTCAGCAGCATCTGGCACAATGCCAGGCTGCTGCACNGGCCACACACGGGCCAGGAGTCCAGGCAGCTCAAGGTGTGGTTGGTGCTGGGGGTGGAGCCCGAGTCATGCAGGAAGTGGTCNGACAATAGGGCACTGGGCTGGGCTGGAGCGTGGCCCGGTGGTGGTGGCTGCGTCTGGAAGTAGACCCCCGGGGTAAAAAGCAGTGCCGCCAGTCAGAGGACATTACATGGCAGCCAGGAACTGCCCACCCAGAGCGGGATGCCAGGGGCTGAGGTGGAGCTCCCACCAAACAGTCTGAGAAAAAGGAACAAAGCAGGCTTTAAGTGTTACAGTCTNNTGGGACAATGGCCCTGGCTATGAAGCATATCCTAGTATATTTTCTATATATCAAAATATNCAGCTAAATGAAGAGTCATCTTCCTCCCCACCCACAGATATATGTGCCCATAAGATTGAGATGTAATCATGAGATTACATATATATATTACATGAAGATGCATGGTAATGGGGAGATCATAGCTGTAATTGTGTAAGAAGTTTGCAACAAGAAACAACCAATTCATTTGAAAGGCAGTAACTCCAAAACACCTTGAATAATGGCTTAGTCCTTTACCAGAACCCTTGGTTCTGTTAGGTTGACCTTCTGAACACTAGTTGTCACCTGCTGTATACTCCCATGGCCTTTTGCTACAAGCAGCTCTCAATATCATAGTAAAGATACTCAGTCAGCATGTAAGATAGACTCTGTAGTGCCTTGAAAAGGGGATGACTGTGTACTGCAGGAGCCCAGAAACATGGTTTAGCAGTCTTTAAAATAATTAACTGAAAAAGACATACTTATTTAACTAATGTGTTCACTTAAAAATATTCTTGGTCACTTTGAAGCTATACTCCATTAACATAAGACTCTGTTAGAGTCTTCTAAGCAAATATTTTATTAAGTAATATTTCTCTGTGATATATGTGTATATATATACATATTTATCAATATATATATATATATTTTCCAAAATAAATAGTAAATTTTATATTGAGAGGTAATACATTATTATTTATAAAGTGCTATATGAAGTGGGAATGACAAGAAGCTTACTAGGGCTATGTCATAGTTAGCTCTAGTTGTCAACATGACATGTATGGAGAGAGGAAACCTCAATTAAAGGATTGCTTCCATCAGGTTGGCCTCTGGACATGTCTGAGAGGCCCTTTTTTGACTGCTAACTAATGTAGGAGGGCCCAACCAACTGTGGACAGTGTCATCTCTAGGCTTGGGCTGTGTAAGAAAGGCAGCAGAGGAAGCCATGGAGAGCATGCCAGTAAGCAGGGTTCCTCTGTGGCTCTTTGCTTCAGTTCCTGCCTCCAGGTTCCTGCTTGAGTTCCTATCTTGGCTTCCTTCAGTGATGGACTGTAAGCTTGTAAACTGAAATGAGCTGTTTCCTTCCCCAAGTTGGTACTGGTCTTTGTTTTATCATAGCAACAAAACCAAACTAGAATATACTACAGTCCTATAACCTTAGCACAGGCTAGCCAGGGCACAGAAACNGAGGATGGCTGGGGCATGTAGGCTGTCAGCCTAACCCCACTTAGCACAGGCCAGCCGGGAACAGAAATGGGAGGATAGTTGGGGTATTTGGGCTGCCTGCCTTACTCCAGACATAATGAGAAAACTTGGCTCAAAGGAATAGGGTGGAGAATGATAGAGAAGGGCACCAGATGTTTGCCTTCTCCTCCTCTTCTTCTTCTGTGGAGNAGACAGGGTCTCTTCAGTTCTGGCTGTCCTGGAACTCACTATGTAGACCACGGTGGCCTCAAACTCACAGAAATCTTCCTGCCTCGCCTCCTAAGTGCTAGGATTAAAGGTGTGCACCACCACGCTCATCCAGATGTTGTCATCTTGTCTCCACTAGCCCTGTACACATCTCCACATACATTGTACATACACTGCACACACACTCATGTATATACACACACCACTCCTTTAGTGTGGGGGTCTCTGCAAACACCAGGGCCAACAAAGTAACTGTCCACATGAGGCAAGAAGGAAATCTGGCTCATCACAACTCAGTGGCTAGTTTTGGTTCAAACTTCTAGTGTCTGAACCAGGATAGTTTGTTTTAGACATATTTAAGTACGGTACATTTTGGAAATAAGTAACAGTTATCACCACGAAATTATCACCAGTAAAGCTTTAGCCATGACTATATCGAAACTTGTTTGTAAAGTACTTGTGACCTCTTCCATAGAGATAGGTTCTAGTGACTGAGAAACAATGCTCAGCTGTGGGGGTCTACTCCACCAAGAACTTAGGTTTCCCGAGAAGGGATGACCTGGGACGGAGGAAGGGCAAGTGCATGCTGTCTGCCTGTTTCCCAGCCTTCCTTTCTGGAGACAATCAGACGCCACAGGGAGTCCTGTCAAGCAGGAACTCATTTATTACAAATCAGCAAACCCCTTTTAAAGCATAAAATCACAAGGCTGGGAGGGATCAACGCCCTAATGGGCCAATCAGCTTAAAGGTCACCCAATCACACACCTGGTCTATATTATCTACAACGCTGTCCACAAGGGGGATCATGTATTGGCATTATCTCTCCTGACCTGAAGCTTTAATTGCATTCCCCTGCAAACAACCTGGGTTTCTCCCTCCCCGCCTCCACTGGCATGTGGCTCCGCAGGCCCCCACACTCAGGTTAAGGGTGTAGAGAGGAAGAGTTTGGGGTAAACATAGCAGTCTAGGGTTCAGATGTGGCCTGGCCCTACAGACAGCACAGATCCCCAGGCTGTCAACTAGAGCCACTCCAGGTCTACATGTCTTCTCTTGAGACAGCCCTTCGTGTTTAACATTCCTGGTTTCCCTAGTGCTTGTCTATGAACACAAGGACCTCGAGCCTGCTACACTTTGGTAATTAATTTAAGTAGTTTTCTAAATTTTGCCAAATAGACTAAATGGTTTTCATGAGTTTTTTTTACATGTATTTCATCTGTATAGGAGGATTTTTACATAAAATAAGTTTTTAAAGATTTATTTCTACTTTTTATTTATGTATATGTATTTGGCTGGGTGAGCAAATGCAGCATGTGTGCAGGTTCCCTTGGCGGTCAAAAGAGGATCTAGAGTTACAGGTTTAGGAGCTGTCTGACAGGATGCTGGGAACCAAACTCTAGTCCTTTGGAAAAGCAATACTTACTGCTAACTGCTAAGNCATCTCTCCATCCCCTGATTTACTTTATTATTAAATTATATGTGTATGTGTATGTCTGCAGGGGGTACATACATGTGAGTGCATGTGCTTGTGGAGGCTGGAAGGNGGCACTGAATCCTGAGAACTGGAGTTACAGGCAGTTTTGAGCCACTAGATGAAGGTGTGAGGAACTGAATTTGGGTCCTTGCAAGAACCCTATTTAATTCTTACTGCTGTGCCCTCTCTTCAGCCCTATAAAATATATTTTAAATTTAAAAATAAAA
>LZPO01066527.1:27370-38122 GCA_001675575.1 Neotoma lepida
GGCTGCCAGCCACTAGTAGTAAAACAATAGTCATGCAAGTTAGCACACGCCCTTAATCCCAGCGTCAGCCATAGAGTTCTAGAGGTCCATACAGACAAGACAGGAAGTGATGTAGCTTGGTGAGGATAGGATATGAGTTAGCAGAATGGACAGGCATAAAAAGCCGGGTTAGACCAGAAGTCTCTCTCTTCTTTTCGCTTCGCTCCTTGGAAGTAGCGGCATTGGTGAGGTGAGGCTAGTGGTGGCTTGCTCCTAATTCCTCTGATCTCTGTCAGATTTTCACCCCTGTTTTCTTGTTCGGTGTGTCTATTAATAAGACTGGTTAGAAGTTCGTCTTACACTGTGGCTTGCTGTGTAGCTGGGTGGCTGGCCCCTGAAGTCCTTCTCCTTCTCTGGTTACTCCTTCTTTTCCTTCCCTCTCTCCCAGATTTCTCCTTCTATTTATCCTCTCTGCCTGCCAGACCCGCCTATTTCTCTCTCCTGCCTCACTATTGGCTGTTTAGGCCATCAGGTGTTTTAAACAGGCACANTAACACAGCTTCACAGAGTTAAACAAATGCAACATAAACAAAAGTAACACACTTTAAAATAATATTCCCCTACAGNTACTATGGCTTATCATAAAAAGTCACTTGTTTCATGCCTAGTTAAATTATTTTTCTTAATTTTCATAGGAAATCCATCCATTGGAATTTTGAAATATAAAGAAAAATATTACACTTTCAATACCAGAGATGCTGCATATTCATTCGCAGAAAATCCTGAACATTATATTAACTTGATTAAAGAAAAAGCCAAAAAGAATGCAGAGCTAATCCAGCTACTAGAACTTCATCAACAGTTTGAAACTCTCATACCATATTCTCAGGTAAACCTCGTAAACACTTGAAGTTATCTGCGGTTATAATTTCTGACTGGATTAAAGTGGTGTTTGGTATTGTTTATTGTNTAATTCTTCTGACAGGGAAGTTCAGCATCTTTTTGTTTGTGTGTGGGGATACCCATGTGTGTGCTGTATGCTCATGCAGAAGCAGGAGAAGNACATCAGGTCTTCCTCTCTTTCCTGACCTTACTTTTGGGACAGTGGCTGTTTGAACCATAGTTCACTGTTTTCAGCGAGGCTTACTGGCCACTAAGCTCCGGCCATCTACCAGTCTCTGCTTCCAACAACATGTTGGGGTTATGGCCATGCTAGCTTTTAGGTAGGTTCTGGGAATTTGAACGCATGTCCTCTCACTTTCACCCACTTGGTACCATTTTAGGGTACAAGAATGAGATCATTTTCCCTGCCAATTAAAGAATTAAAAGGTAGGAAAGATGTGCTACAAGAAATCATGGGTTGCTCCAGCAAAGCCATCATTTTGATACCCAGGAAATCAAGGTTCCCTTGTGGGGCTTTTGATCTCATGAATAAATAATTAAAGCTGGTTTTGGTGGCACACATCTTTAATCCTGGCCCTCAGAAGGCAGAAGCAGGCAGATGTCTGTGAGTTTGAAGTCAGCCTCATCTGCCTATTGACTAGTCAGGCTATGCAGCCTGACACCACCTTAAACAAACAAACAAATACAATATACATATGTATTTATGAATTAAAAATGGATGCAAGGGGCTGAGAAGATGGCTCAGTGGTTAAGAGCACTGGCTGCTCTTTCAGAGGACTTGGGTTTGGTTCCCAGAACCCACATGATAGTTCACAACCATCTAGAACTCCAGTTCAAGGAATCCAAAACCTTTTCTGGCTTCTGCAGGCACCAAGTATACATGCATGGACATACATGCAGACAAAACAAATAAATAAAAATCTTTGGGGTGGTGAGATGGCTTACCAGGTAAAGGTGCCTACCACCAAGCCTGACAGCCTGAGTTCAGTCTCGGGACCCACGTGGTTCCTGGAAGGAAGCCATCCTTCCAGCCACTGAAAGCACAGTTTTTGAAGGGTGTGCTTTTATGTATTTTGGAATGCATAGGCAACAAATGTAATGAAGANGAGGCCAGGAATTTGAAAAAGAGCAAGGAGGGGGATATGAAGGTTCCAGGGAGGAAAGGGAAAAGGATGTAATTATAGCTCAAAAATAAAAGGAATATTCTTTTTAAAATAGGAAAAATTACTTTAGTAATCATTTGACAAAAGTAAAAATGTATTTCTTGTAAACTGAGTAGCTTAGCAGTAAGGGAAACTGTCTTATACGTGTATGTGTGTGTGTGGGTGTGTGTATATTTTATGTGGTAATNGAATTATTTGCACTTATTTTTTAACTTAGAGGTGTTTATTAGATACATCTCTTCACTTCTGATTGATATTTAATATTTTACAGTGTGCTTTTACCATAGTTTTTGCAGTTGTATTGAAATATAGTTGACAAACCTGTACACATTAGTTTAGTTCTCTAAGTTCAGTGCTGACTCCTGAACTCAGGAAGGCCTTTTGGCTCTGCCTGGAATCCACAGCAGGCACCATTGCTGACATCTTTTTTTCTTTTATTGAAAACAGACATTTTTCATATAATATATTCTGATTATGATTTCTCTTCCCCCAACTCCTTCCAGGTTCTCATTCCTCCTGTCATCCAAATCCACAACTTTTCTTTTTTTTGCTAGAAAACAGACATCTAAAAATACTGGTAAAATAAGATAAACCAGAATAGGATAAAACAAACAGAAGAAAAAGAGCCCAAGAAAAAGCACAAGAAACACATATTGATGCATATATACATGTCCACACAGAACAGAAATCCCATAAAAACACAGAGGTGGAAACCGTAGTACATATGTAACAGACCTGTAAGATTAAAAAAAAAGTCCTGGCAAGGTGTTCTGAGACCAAGAACCTCCAAAAATGCCATTGAGTTTGTTTTGTGTTCACCATCTACTGCTTGTCAGAGTGGCTTGTATACCCAATGAGACACTGTTGGAGAAAACTAATTTTTCCTTTGTGAGCAGTTATCAATTAGAGATAGCTTCTGAGTTAGGGATAGGAGTTTGTGTCCACTTGTCTTCTCCATGCTGGGACCCCATCTGGCCAAGACCCATGTGGGTCCTGTGCATTCTGTCACAGTCTCTATGAGTCTGTTTGTGTGTGGGTCCTGTTGTGTTTAGAAGGCCTTGTTTCTTTAAATGTCTTCTATCCCCTCTTATAGTCTTTCTTCTTGAGCATGTTGTTTGGCTGTGGGTCTCTGTATTTGTTCCCATCTACTTCAGGAAGAAGCTACCCTGGTGATTGCTGAGCATGACACTGATTTATGAGCATAGCACAATGTCATTAGGAGTCATTTTATTGCTATGTTCCTTTAGCAGAACAGTAGTATTTGGTTTTCTGCTAGGTCCCTGGCCTATCTAATCTCAGGTTCTTGGCCACCTGAGCAGTGTTGGGTATGGATTCTATCTCATGGAGTGGGCCCTAAGTCCAATCGAACGTTGGTTGGTTACTCCCACAACTTTGTGCCACTATTGCACTAGCTCCTTGCCGGCAGGTAACCATTGTAGATCAAAGGGTTTTAGCTGGGTTGGTGTTTACCTTTCTCTTTTTGGAGTGTGTAGAGCACCTTCCAGTACACAAATACTAGTCAGCAGGGGTGAAGGCTCTGTGTAGGCACCAGGTCAAGTGTTCAGTGAGTTCAGTGAGTTCTGTAGGTGTTGTCACATCTGTTAATTTTTCCCTTTAAAGGTTGTGCCGTTTTTGAGGCATTGTTTCAGAAACATTTCTCTGTTCTAAGATTATTCTTTTATATTTATTCTGCTTTAGTTTACTTTTCATGCTTTAGAGGTTAATCTATTTGAATATTGTAAAGACTTCCAATTTTATTTTTCTTCATGTAGTGAGACAGTTCTCCTAATATGATTTACTAACTAGATGATATATGATTTTAATAAATATGATGTATTTGTATTTTATTAGAAATTTTTTGAAATAGGTTTGTTTCTGGACTTTCATTTTTATTTATTTTTATTGAAAATAGATTTTTTTCCTCACAAAATATATCCTGATTACAGTTTCCCCTCCTTCTGCCCCTCCCAGTTCCTCTTGACCCCCCCTCCCGTCTGGATCCACTTCCATGCTGTCTCTCATTAGAAATGAACAGGTTTCTAAGGGATAACAATAAAATATAATATAAAGATAAACAAAAACTAACACATTAGAGTTGGGTAAGACAAACAGAAAGAAAAGAGCCCAAGAGCAGGCACAAGAATCAGAGACCCACTCATTCTCACACTCAGGGATCTCATAAAAACACTAAACTGGAAACCATAATATATACGAAGAGCACCTGGTGCAGACCCATGCAGGTCCTGTGCATGCTGTCTCTGTAGACAGAATTTTTCTTTGGGCCATCAGCTCACAAAAAAATGAAATGGAGACTTATTATTAATTATGAAAACTTGGCCTATAGCTTAGGTTTGTTTCTAACTAGCGCTTATAACTTAAATTAACCCATATCTTTTAATCTATGTTCTTTTACGTGGCTCAGTTACTTTTACTTTGTAATGCTCATGCTGCTTGCTCTGCATCCTGGCATCTCCCCCTTCTTCTTCCCAGTGTCTTCTGTGCCTGGAAATCCTGCCTAGCTATTGGCTGTTCAGCTTTTTATTAAACCAATCAGAGTGACACATCTTCACAGTGTACAAAAAGATTATTCCACAACATGTATCAGTCTCCATGAGATCATATGCTTGCTGATCCTGTTGATTCAGAGGGCTCTTACGCTCCTTCTACCTTCTGTTCTGTAGGATTCCATGAGCCTTGGGGTGGAGTCTGTGGGGGTGGAATTTGATGGAGACAAATGGGCTGGGTATCCCAAGGTTTCTCACTCTCTGCACATTGAGTGGCTGTGGGTCTCTGTATTTGTTCCCATCTGCTGCAGGAGGAAGCTTCTCTGATGGTGGCTGAGCAAACCACAGATCTATGAGTATAGGAGAATGTCATTAAGAGTCATTTTATTGCTTTTTTTTTTTTAAAGAACAGTAGTATTTGTTTTTACCCTAGTTCCCTGGCCTATCCACTTTTTGGTTCTTGGTCACCCAAGCAGTGTTCCATCTCATTGAGTGGGCTTTAAATCCAATCAGATATTGGTTCATAACTCCCACAAGCTTTGTGCCACTATTACATTAGCATATCTTGCAGCCAGGACACCACTGTATATCAAAGGTTCTGTGGCTGGGTTAGTGTTTACATTTCTGCTTTGGTAGTATGCAGAGTACCCTCCTGTACCAAAGATACTAGAATGTAGGAGTGAATGCTCTATGCAGGCACCAGCTCAACTTCTCCCTATTCAGTGAGTTGTGTGAGTATTGTCTTCAGCAATGGGACCTTGCTCTCAGTTTGTGGAGAGAAATCTATGGTCTTGGCAACAGCCTGGGTTATTTGGGAATTTCTGTGGGATCCTAACAACTTAACTAGATGTAACCCAGTCCTGATACTAGAAGCTTCATTTGGTGGATCTGGAGAGATGGGCATTTGGGACTTTGTTTCCCCCATTATTTGATTTCATTTAGATTGCCTTCATATATATATATATATTTTAGGAAGCTTCTACTTTATTAGATTATATTAGGTTTACATACTACCCCTCAAACAGCTCTTAGTTTTAGCTGTCTCTCCCCATATTCCCTCCTCACCCCCTCTTCCATCTCCTCCCCACTTGATCCTCCTGTTCCAGCTGCCCTATCCATCTCTATCTATTCTATTTCCCTCTCCTAATCAGATCTCTCTGTACTCCCTAGTCTATACCTAACCTCAGTGGCTCTGCAGATTGTAGCTTNGTTATCATTGACTTAGCAGCTACTGTCCATTCGTAAGTCTTTCTGGGTGTGGAATACCTCACTCAGAATAATTTTTTTTCTAGTTCCATGCATTTACCTGTGAATTTCATGATGTCTTTTTAAACAGCTGAACAATTACTCCATTGTGTAAATGTACGACATTGTCTTTAGCCATTCTTTTGTTGGGTGACATTTAGGTTGTTTCTTGTTTCTTGCTATTATCAACAGAGCACCAGTGAACATGATTGAGCAAGTGTCTCTGTGGTAGGATGAAGTGTCCTTTGGGTATATACCCAAATTATTAGTTGGTTACTCCCACAAGCTTTGTACCACCACAAAGTGTAATATAGCTGGATCTTGAGGTAGATAAAGTTCCATCTTCCTGAGGAACCGACACACTGATTTTCATAATGGCTGTGCTAGTTTGCACTCCCACCTGCAATGCATGAGTGTTACCTTTATTCCATATCCTCAACAGCATAAGCTGAGCTTGTGTTATTGATCTGACCCATTCTGACAGGTGTAAGATGAAATCTCAAAGGAGTTTTGGTTTGCATTTCCCTGATGACTAATGATGTTGAGCATTTCTTTAAGTGTTTCTTAACCATATGGGTTTCCTCTATTGAGAATTATCTGTTTAGAGCTGTACTCCATTTTTTAGTTGGGTTATTTGTTTTCTTGATATATAGTTATTTAAGTTCTTTATTTATTTTGGATACTAGCCCTCTATTGGATGTATAGTTTGTAAAAGTCTTTTCCTATTCTATAGGCTGCTACNTTGTCTGAATGACAGTGTCCTTTGCCATGTAGAAGTTTCTCAGTTTCATGAGGTCCCATGTGATAATTATTGATCTTAGTGACTACACTNTTGGTGTTCTGTTCAGGAACATGCTTCCTGTGCCAATGAGTTCAAGGCTGTTCCCCACTTTCACGTCTATCAGATTCAATGTATCTGGTTTTATGTTGAGGTCTTTGATTCATTTGGANCCAAGTTCTGTATAGGGTGATAGGTATGGAGTTATTTGCATTCTTCTACATGCAGCCAGCTAGTTTGATCAACACCACTTGTTGAAGATGCTGTCTTTTCTCCAGTGTGTATTTCTGGCTGATTTATCAAAAATCTCGTGTTCACAGGTGTGTGGATTTATGTCTAGGTCTTTAATTGCTCCCATTGATCAACGTGGTTTTTGTTTGTTTTGGTGCCAACACTATGCTGTTTTTATTACTATATTTCTGTAGTACAACTTGAAATTGGGGATAGTAATACCTCCCACAGNTTTTTTATTCAGTGTTGTTTTACCTATTCTGAAGTTGAAAATTGTCCTTTCAAGATCTGTGAAGAATTGTGTTGGAATTTTGATGGGATTGCATTAAATATGTAGATTGCTTTTGGTAGGATAGTCATTTTTTTTACTGTGTTAATCCTACTGATCCATGAGCATGGGAAATCTTTCCATCTTCTGATATCTTCTTCAATTTCTTTCTTCAATGCCTTGGAGTTTTTATCATATACATATGTATTATATATATGAAGAGAGAGAGATTATCCCCAGATTATTTTAAATGCCGATTACAATTTAACTTCTATGTAAATTGTGCTATCCTGTATTGCTCAGGAAATAATAACAAGGCACAAAAAATCTTTATATACTCAGCTCTCATGTAAGTTTTTCTTGGATGATGTGAGCAAATATCTCTTCACTTCAGACAGAGTACCAGCAATAGACCAAATATAAAACAGAGTCTACCTAAANCTAGCTTGGTGAACTTTCCTGGGATTGCTTGCAGGTGCAGAGGTCAGGGGTGACTTACAGGAGAATGGGTTAACTGAAAAGGAGCTGTGTCACTGGAAAGTGACATCCTCGTCTAGCCTCCATAACTCAGTCGCTTTTCCTGAGACATCCAGCCTCATATCCTGGATACTGATGCTGAGTGGGGCCACTGTACATCTCTCCATACCCTGTGGTCTTGGGANCGCCAGCTTGTACTGTGTGTCCCAGATAGCTTTTTATATCTGCTTCTAGAACTGACGCTCAGTCACCACAGGCTGCTGAAAGAGCCCTGGGCTGGGCAAATCGTCTTTACTACAGTGTGATTTCTTGCAGGGAAGAAATGTGCACAGCATACTCTAGGGGAGTAACGTTCCACACCAACCTGGAGGTCTCTGCTGAANCATTTGTTAATTCAGCCATGAACCTTGGATTAGAAACACATGCCTGTCCCATACAGCCCTTTACCCAGGATTCTGTCATTATGTACACTCAAGTGGCTGTTTTTCTCTCTAGGTATCCCTAGAGGCCCATGGATCAGAAATGCTTCTGTCTAGTGTAGAGTTTAGAGACAGTGGTACACAACAGCTGTTTTTTCTTTTTTAATCTCTCATAAAGTAAGGACGTACAGAGTTTAAAATTATCTATTATGACCATTTATGTAAGTCAGCCCCTTCCTCGGAATATCACAGAGGGTGGAAGCTGGCCGAGCTCCTGTGGCTAAGCTATTAGCTTTACAGAAAGAAAGCAGAGAAGCACAGAGCATGTTTAAGACTTTAGGTTAAAAGAAAGTATAGAAGCAATTATTCTTCATGTGCTGCCTTGGATCCAGAATGTCCTGCTTTGGATAGGTAGTTTCATCATTGTGTTTGGGAGATAGTTTCTTGGAGCCAAGAGAATGGCTTAGGACATCTGGGGTATCAGCCANTTTATAATGAATGATGTCTCCCTCAAGAAAAGCTGTGTCCTGTTTGATCTGACCCAGGACTGGGGTATAGATGAGTCTAGAAATGATCAAACGCTAAGTCTCTGGCCATGAAAACAAACAAAAGGACCCAAGGTAACATGCAAGCTGTGCTTAGCATTGTACACAAGCCAAGTGACAGATGGGGGAAACTGGTTAACAGTGTTTCATGATGGGTCTCGGCATGATCCTCCAGAACTGGAAGGGGTGAGGGACGAGAGACGAGCTCCACATAGTCATCTTTAGTTACCCGTGNAGTTCCTCAACTCAGGACAAATTAGGATTTGTGACTTTGACACAAGTTTAGTTTACTTTCTATTGTGATAAAACACTGACCAAAAACAATTTTGGGAGGAAAGTGTTTATTTGGCTTACTCTCATCATCAGAAAAGCTGAGGCAGGAGCTGTGTAGAAAATGTCCCATTGACTTTCCTACAGGCCGATCTGCTTGTGGCATTTGCCCCATTGAGGTTCCCTCTTCCTAGATGGCTCTAGCTTATGTCAAGTTGACAAAAGCCAGTACAGCTGCTAAAAAGAAATCTTGGACTAATTGGTATAATAAAGACACTTTAATATAGGCTTAAGTACAAGAAGAAAAATAGGTATCAAAGTGTGAGTATAGACTTCCCAAGGGAAAGTACCCTTTACAAAGAAGTTTTAATGTAGCAGGGAATACCTTTTCTCTCCTCTTGTTATCTTAAAATAGGCAGTGACAGGCTTTTCNGTTGACATAGATTTGCTCTGTTAGGCGATAAAGGAAGAATAGACAAGATCAGAGAAAGGAGGTTTTCTCAGAATGTGTCTCTAGATCTGATTTAACCTCTGAAACTTTTAAATTAAAAAAAATTTAATACCTCCTCTTAACACATAGTTTTCTGAAGCTCTTATTAATTTTTGTAAATTAAGAATTTAGCATTTCTTTTTTAGGTGATTTTATATTTCATTTCAGGCAGGCTGCCTATTTGTGATTTTCTAAAAATTTTATTGCCTTTGACTTTTAGTTAAGTGAACAAAACAAACCAATTTAAAGATAATAATATTCCCCTTTGTTTCTAGTGTGACCTGGAACTCACAGGGATCCAGATAGACCCTGCTTGTTAAGTGATAGGATTAAGGGNGTGTGCTAATTTTGCAAGGCTAGCGGCTGACCTTGTTCCTCTGATCTTCAGATAAATTTTATTGGGGGACATAGATAAAATACCACCACAAGTACCAAATACCTATTTGGGTTTCCTCCCCCAAAGTTTCTTCCCTTAGATTAGATATGGATGNGGCAACTGTTAGCAAGCTTAGCAAACCAAAATGCCTTTAGAGGTCTAAAAGAAATAACAACAACAACCGTGTCAGACAAACAAAATAGATACTTAAACCAAACACTTGGAAAGCAAATCAGAAAAAAATGCAGTACTTATCTACCAAACAAGATCCTTAAGCATCCAGTTTAGAATAAACAAATGAGCCCTCAAACAAACCAAGAGAGATGTGAGAGGACTCAGAAAAAACTCCCTGAAATTCACCTGAGGAGATAATGCAGGAGGGTTTGGACACAGGGGTCCATATTGCCAGTGCCTGGCAACCACCCAAGTGACCCCTTCAGTGAAAAGTAGATTGTTCTGGGGACCATAGATGTTGACACAAACCAGAACTCTTACCTCAAAGGGAGTAGGAGGTAGTTTATCTTGAAGCCAAATATGAATGACCATGGTCTAGGAATACAGATTCAGGCTACCCCAAATTCCATGTTCCAATGTGCAGGCAGTTTCACGAGGGTTTTATAGTTTTACAGAACAAGAAAGTGGAGATGAAGTGCTTTTCAGATACATTGGTAGAAAGCAGCTGGTGGACTGAGGTAAAGTACCAGAGTTTGTGCTCAGGCCTCACACACCAACTGATGACATTCAGCCTTTTGATGGGTGAGAGGTGTCGATTTGTACATCCCAACAACTTGACCTAATTAACTGTCACAAAGATGTTAGCTATAATAAATGGTTATTAAGAGGGCTAAAGATGGCCTAAGATAATTTGGCCCTGAACTAGTAATATTCCAAAGTCTCCAGAATCCTTTAAGCGCTGCTCAGTTAATATTCCTTCTTTCCAGGAACTTCATTCACACACGCTAATACCCGGCTCACCTTCTCCACCCTTACACAGTTAGGATCTCTTTCACAGGGAATGGTGCCACCCAGAGTGTGTGTGGGGGTCTTCCCAATTCAATTACCCTAGTCAGTCATCCATAGACATGCCTACAGTCCAACCTGATT
>LZPO01066528.1:18813-35076 GCA_001675575.1 Neotoma lepida
AGGCAGGGAAGACTATTTAAGGGGTAATACCAGTAGTTTTTTCCTCTTGGTGATAGTTTTGAAGATTGCCATTTGTTCTATGCACCCATGCCTTCCTTTTGGGCATCTGCTGCAAGGTTATCATAATACTTACATAGAACATCTTGTAGCTAAAACTGGTGATTTGAAGCTAATTATNGATTTACTTTTTTGCAATATGATTGTATTTTTAACCAAAGAATGCAGAAAACGTTTCATAAAGGTGTTCAAGAAAGAACACAGTATTTCCCCAGAAGGAATTTAATACAGTGTTCTTTCTGTGAATAAGAGTGGTTTATAATAGTCCCTAATTACTCAGTGATAAGAGCTACACTATCTTCTGATTAATTATTTATATACACACACACACATATACACACATATAATATATTCCATNTATTCCCTCCATCTAAAATATTTTTCATATTTTATATCCTAAATCCTACCATTAAATATTATAAAAGTATTTTTTATTAATTAATCAATTAATTAATTTTCCCTAGCCCAATCNGTTTCCCCTCCCTCCCTCTTCTCCTTCTAGTCCCACCCCAAAGCCTCCCTCCTCCCCCATCCATTCCCTTTCCCTTCCCTTCAGAAAAGTGCAGGCCTCCCATGTATATCAGCCAGCCAAGGCATATCAAGTTGTAGAAAGACTAGTCACCTCCTCTCCTCACAGCTGGATGAGTCAACCCAGCAGGAGGAAAGGGTCCCAAGAGCAGGCAACAGAGTCAAAGACAGCCTCCAATCCCTGTGCCAACAATTTGTCCTGCCTACAAGATATGCTGGGACAAAGGTGGCCAACCAATGACTGGTCTATCATGAGACCCACATCATGAGAGTGAGCCCANCCCTGACAATGCCTAGAGGGCTAGGACCCAGAGGCTGGNCAACCCAGAGACCTAGGATAGAACCAAACATGACTGGCAAATTAGAAAAAAAGTCAATGAAATGATTCCTAATATTCTGCTATCCTNATAGATCATTGCCTAGCCCAATTGAAATCAGAAAGGTTTCACCCAGCAACTGATGGAAACAGTTGCAGAGATCTACAGCCAAACATTAGACAGACTTAGGGAATTCCTGTAGAAGAGGGGGAGGAAGAAGTATGGGAGCCAGAGTGGCCAAGAACACCACAAGAAAACATCCANGTCAACTGACCTAGGCTCACAGAAACTGAACCACCAAGCAGGGAATTTGCATGGGACTGACCTGGGCTCTCTGCACATGTGTTGCAATAAAAGTAAATTTATTCCCCACCCCTCCTTTTTTTAATTAGTTCTTTGAGAATTTCATACAACACATTTGATGGTATTTACCCCTCCTGGACTCCTACCAGATCCATGTCTCTTCTCTACTCATCCAACTTTGTTATCAAAAAACAAAACAAAACAAACAAACAACAACAACAAAAGCATGTCAAATACAGTTTTTGCTGCTCAACCCACCAGGGGCTGGACCTTTAAAGAAAACTGACTCTTCCTCTCCCAACAGCTATAATTGTCAATAGCTCTTTAGCCAAGGAGACTCCGTTAACACCTCCCTAGCTCCATGCTGGGATTTTGTCTGGCTTGACCTTATATAGATTTTGTACATGATGTCACAACCACTGTGAATTCATATTGTGCAAATATCCTTCTGTGTAGGAAAATACTGTTTCGTTGTAGTTGTTATTCATCACCTCTGCTCTTACAATCATTCAGCCCCTCTTCCTCCTGAGCCTTGGGCAGGGNGATATGGGTAGTAATGAAATAGATGTCCCATTTAGGGTTGAAAATATTGAAATCTCTTATTTTCTGCACCCTGACCAGTTGTGGGTATTTGAGTTAATTACCACATACTGAAAAAAAGAAAAAGAAAGAATAGAAAAGCTAGCTTCTCTAATGAAGGTTAACAGATGCACTACTCTATGTGTATAACAATTAGTCATTAACAGTCAGTTTAAAACTATGTCTATTTAGCAGAATAATAGTAGTAGGTTTTCCCCTAGAGCCTTTGGCCTGACCACACCACAGATCTTTGTTCCCAATAACTGTACCAGCTATGGGCTCCATCTTGTGGAGTGGGCCTTAAATGCAATCAGAAAGTGGTTGGTTGCTCCCATAACATTTGTGCCACTATTGCACCAGTGGGGCTATCTTGCCGAGCCAGTCATTTTGTAGCTTATAGGATTCACTGCTTGNAGAGATTATTACTTTTCTCATCTAGTAGCATACATTGCCCCTACCAGCACTATGAAAGACAGTAGGAATGAAGCTTTCAGGTGAATACTGGCTTGTTTTCTCCTTGTTCTATAACTCAGTATNTGATGTCTTACTGTCAAGTTCTAGAGGACAACCAAGAGCACTGGCAATATCTTGTAATGTTTGGAGGTCTATGTGACCTCACTTGTCCACAACTGCAAAAGAGGTTTACTGCACCTCTGATGTTGAGCTTTTATATGTTATCCTATGGTGACTACTATAGGTATAGCCAATCCATTATAGGAAAAACTCAATTTAAATTCTTTTTTATAAATGTGTAAGTTTATATTTTAGGAAATTTCTACAGTAGTAAGTTTCCACATGACTTTCTCAAAATGTCTTCAGTANTAGTTATCCATTCCTGTATTTGCTGCTCTACCTGCCTTCTCATTCCCCTCTCCATTTCACCACTCCTGTTTCATTATTCCCCTGTATATCACTGTGTTCTCTCTCCCCCTCTTGAAATATCCTATATACGCTTACTAATTTCATGACCTCTATGGGTANTACAAATGAAGCACGTATCTGAAGATTCAAAGCTTGCATGCCCAAATGAGAGAAAATGCATGACATTTGTTTTTCTGGGTCTGGGTTATCTTACTCAGAATGAATGACTGATTCCAGCTCCATCCATTTACCTTCAAATTTTATTTTTCTTAACAGCTGAATAATATTCCAGTGTTTAAATGTAGCATATTTTCTTTATCTATTCATCTGTTAAGGGAGGATATCTAGGTTATTTCCAGTTTCTGACTGTTATGAATAGAGCAGCAATGAACATGGTTCAACATGTGTCTTTGTAGTAGGTAGTAGAGTCCTTTGGCTATATGCCTAAAAACACTATAGCTGGATCTTGAGGTAGATCCATATCCAACTTCCTGGCAGAGCTGCCACACTGATTTCCATAGTTGCTGTGCCAGTTTGNGCTCCCATCAGCAACGCACAAGGGCTTACCTTTCTCTGCATCCTTCCCAGCATGTGCTGTCATTTGTTTTATTGATCTTGGCCATTCTGGCTTGTGTAAGAGNAAATCTCAAAGTAGTTTTAATTTGTATTTCCCAATGGCTAAGGACATTGAACATTTCTTTAAGTATGTCCCAGCTTTTTGTGTGTTTCATCTTTTAAGAACTCTCTGCTTAGTTCCTTACCTCATTTTTAGTTGTTATTTGTTTTCATAATTTTCAGTTGTTTTATATCTTTATATATTCTAGATACTATCCTTCTATCAGATGGTCTTGTTTTTCTAAAGTTCTCAAGAATATCATTAAGTTTTTGATATGGGATCTCTATTTATTTATTTGTTTGTTTGTTTGTTTTATTGTAGGCTCCTTGGAGCTATAAATGCTCCTGTTAGAATAGCCTTCATCGTGTCTCATAGATTTTAATTTCCTGATCTTTTTTCCTTGACCCAATTTTCACTCAGTAGTGTGCTGTTTACTTTCCATGGGTGTATATTTTTTGCCATTTCTATTTTTGTTAATATCCAGCTTTTTTTCTTCATAGTAAAAGATTGAATGCAGAAGGTTATTTCAGTTCTCTTGTATTTGTTGAGACTTGCTTTGTGTCCTAATATGTGGTCAAATTTGGAGAAAGTTCCATGATTGCTGAGAAGGAAGTGTATTTTTTTAGTTGTCATGGAATGTTCTGTAGATACCTGTTAGAGCATTTGATTTATGATGTTATTTAATTTCAACATTTCTCTATTTAAGTTCCATCTGAATGCCCTGTCTGTTGGTGAGAGTGGGGTACTATTGTTACCCACTGTAACTGTGTTAGGGCTAATATGTGATTTTAGGTATAATCATTTCTCTTTTATGAAATTGGATACTACGATGTTTGGTGTGTAAATATTTAGCTTTGTAATATCCTCTTGATGGTTTTTTTNCTTCAGTGAATGTATAGTGTACTTTTCCATCTTTTCTNAATATTTGTGGTTTGTAGTATATTTTATCAGATATTAGAATGTCTGTACCTGCTTGTTTCTTAGTTCCACTTGCTTGGAATACTTTTTCCCATCCTTTTACCTTAAGGTAGTTTCTGCCCTTGATAGTGAGATGTATTTTGTGGAGGCTGCAGAAAGATGGATCCTGTTTTCTAATACAATCTAATAATCTGTATCTTTTTATTGTGGGATTGAGGCCATTATTAATTGAGAGTTATTCTTGAACAGTGTTTACTAATCCTTGTTATTTTTANGGTATTGTTTTCTTTGACTTATTTTTGGTAACAGTTCTGGTGTTGCTTATTCCTTGTGTCCATTTGAGTGTGTTTAATCTTCACTTCAGACTNAAGTATTCCCTTCTATTAGCCTTCATATAATTGTTTTAAGTTTATTCTTTAAATCTCTTTTTACCATGGAAAGTTTTTCTATCTCCTTCAATTATAACTGATAGCTTTGCTAGGTGTAGTAGTCTGGGGCTAGCACCTGTGGTCTTCCAGAACTTGTAGAGCATTAATCTTGGCCCTTCTAGAATTCAAATTCTCCATTGAGAAATTACGTGATATTCTGATAAGCCTGTTTTTATATGCAACTTAGTCTTTTTCTCTTCCAGCTTTTAATATCCTTCCTTCATTCTGTATATTTAATGTTTGTATTATTATGTACCTTGGAGAGTTTCTATTCTAGTCCTGTCTTAATGTTATTCTGTATGCATCTTGTATCTGTCTTAATAGATATCTCTTTCTTCAGATGCCTGGCTCTATATAACTCTAACTCTGGTTTTGAGTCTTGTTCCACATGGTCCTGAAGCCCAGTGGTGGTGGGGTGGCTGACATTTGGGTGGGTAGGTGATCTGGCTCTGGAAATTCTTACCTGAGATTCTGTTTCAGACATCAGACTCAGACTCCAAGTGGCCCCAGATAGGCACAGTGAGTGGGGTTTCTGATGCGTGAGTAAGTGGGGTTGTGAGCTGGGTCTGAGTGACTCTAGCTGGTGCTCCAGTTTCAGATTCCAAGAGGTCCTATACCATGTAGTGGGAAGGGTCTCATATCTCTCTTGATTACCTGTCCTGTCACTGCTCTTTTGTTCCTTGTGATCTCTTTAGTATGTTTGCCGTTTTCTTCAGAATGGAGAATTCCTTCTAGAAGCCTCTGTAGCACTGGCTATGTAATCATAAATTCCTCTACTCTTTTTATATGGAAAGTTTTTATTTCTCCTTCAATTTTAAGTGATAGTTTTGTGGAGTATAATAGTCCATGTTGAGAATTATTGTCTTTCAGGACTTGAAATACATCTTTTCAGTCCCTTCTGACTTTAATAATTTGTATTAAATAGTCAGGTGTTATTCTAATAGGCCTGTTTTTGTAAATGACTTAATCTTTCTCTCTTTAATCTTCCAATACTCTTTCTTTATTCTGTACCTTTAATATTTTATCTATTATTTGTTGTGGAGAATTGGTACTCTGTGGGCCTCCTTTACCTGAATAGGCATCTTTCTCTAGGTTTTGATAATTTTCTTCTATGATTTTACTATAGATATTTTCTATGTCTTTGCTATTGTTTTCTTCTCCTTTTATGGTCATAATTTAGAAGATAGGACTTTTCATGTCATTCCCAAGCTCTCCCATGCTCTTTTAAAGTTTCTTGACGTTTACTGAGTGAACAATTTCCTCTACTTTATCTTTGTTCCTGACATGACCCATGTTATTGTCGAGGCTTTCCACTGTGATTTTTGATTGGTTTATTGAGTATTTAATTTCAGCAATATTGATGTGGTTGTTTGAATAAGAATGGCCCCCATAGCTCAAATATTTGAATGTTTAGTCATCAGGAGTGGTACTACTTGGGAAGGATTAGGAGGTATGGCCTTGCTAGAGTGGGTATGCACTTGTTGAAGAAAGTGTGTCACTAGGGTGGGCTTTGGGTTTCCAAAGCTCAAGCCAGGCCCAGTGTCTCTCTCTTCCTGCTGCCTGTGGATCTGTATGTAGAACTCTCAACTATTTCTCCAGCACCATGTCTGCCTGCATGCTGTCGTGTTGCCTGCCATGACGACAGTGGACTAAAGCTCTGAAACTGTAAGCAAGCTCCCAATTAAATGCTTTCTTTTCTAAAAGTTACCATGGTCNTGGTCTCTCTTCACAGCAATAAAACATTGACTAAGACCATTGAAGTCTGAATTTTCTTTAAAAATTCAGACTCTATTTTCACATCTTGGATTGATTTCCTCATTTCCTTCATCTCTTTGTCTTCTTTGAGTTGTGTATTAGTTACTTTACTGTTGCTGTGATAAAATACCATGACAAAAGCAACTTACATAAAGAAGGGTTTATTTGGACTTATGGTTCCAGAGAAAGAGTCCATCATGGCAGGGAAGCCTCGATCATGACAGTGGGAGTAGCAAGCTTCAGCTCATATATTGAATCACAAGCACAAAACAGAGAGAACAAGCTGGGAATAACATGGGTCTTAAACTCTCAAAGCTTACCTCCAGTGATATAATTCCTCCAACAAGGCTATACCCCCTAAACCAGTGGCTCTCAACCTTCCTAACCCTGTNACCCTTTAATACAGTTCCTCATATTATGGTGACCCCCCAATCATAAAACTATTTTTGTTGCTGCTTCAGAACTGTAATTTTGCTACTGTTATAAATTGTAATTCAAATATTTTTGGAGGTAGAGGTTTGTTACAGGGATCATGATCCACAGGTTGAGAACCACTGCCTTAAACCACCCCAAGCACCACCACCAACTGGGAACCAAGTATTCAAATCCCTGAGACTATGGGTGATATTTCCCATATCAAACCATTCAAGTTGTTTGACCATATTTATAATTATTCTTTTGAATTATTTGTCTGTAAATTCTTCTTCCGTTTTATTTTCANTATTGACCATGACTATAGGATTGGTATTTTTTTGGAGATGGCATTTTATTTCATTAATGTTGTTTTTATTTCTGTGCTGGGATTTGCACATCTGAAGTTGATTTCTTAATTAAGTTTTTCTTTTTTTTTGTTTTTTCTTCAACTTACTTTCTTTCAGCAGAGGTGTTTACGGTGTTCAGGATGAGGTTGACTCATAGCAGCCCTGGGAACCTGATTTCCTCTGCTTGTGTACCCAGGTCTTCTGTTTCCCTGCTATAGACTGGGGCCTTCATCAGTCTAGTCAAGGAGCCTGGCAGTGTGGACTGGTCTAGTGGCTCAAGGCTGAATGGAACAACTGAAGGGTTCTAGTCAGACAGCTGGTGGGGCTCTATCATGTGTGATAGNTGAAGGTTCCCGGTTAGGATCTGGAAAGTCCCAAAGGGAGGGAACAGGGCTGAGAGAAGATGGTTATCCCTGGCAAGCAGCTGTAGGATTTGGTCTACTTCATCTACTACAACCTTGGGTCCCTACCATATGTGGTGGCTACAGTGTCCCCAATAGCGAGCCACAATTTACTTTTCATCATAAGGAAACCTCCCAACTCACTACAATTTCTTTCACTNGGTCCTCACTCCATTGATTCTCAAACTTGAGATTCTTTCAAAGGAAAACTAACCACAGCTCTCTAGTGTTGACTTGTTAGAACGACATGCAGATGTCTAATACAGAAGTAGATACAAATATTGATACAAGTCATATGGAATTAGGGNATAGCTAAGAGCAGACAGATAAAATAGATAAAATAGAATCAGAGAATAGATAAAAGCAATGCAGAGATTTGAACTGCACATGTTTGCTAAATGCAGATGCCAAGGTTATTTTGTTTAAACACAGTGGCTGCTTGCTTCATGAGTATAGTCATGGCTAATACTTTTTAAAATAGCTCTTCNGAAACCCCAAGTTGGAGGTGATGAGCCCCTTTCTTCTTATTTGTTTTCTGAACTGCCAGGAAAATTGCATCCGACTTGAAATTCATTTATGAAATCAATCTCTATCTTTGTTTCTAGCTAATCGGAAACATTATAATTCCAATACAGCAAGAGACACAGACAGATGTGAATAAGGTCACCCCATATGATATTGCTTTGTAAGAAATAACCCCAAATTCAGGGGCTTAATATAGAAATGGTCCTTCATTCTCCTCCTCATTTCTATGAGTCAGGAGTCTAGAGGTGTGCTTGGCTGTGATATTCAGATTATAAGTGAAGATTCCGTGACTTCAAATCTTTGTCAGTCACATGCCTAGTGAATGGGCTGTCCATTTGTGAACAGCTGGGGATCTTCTAGAAAACTCTAAGCTCTCTCTGCATTTGACCTATGCATTTTGATGGCCTTAGGTAGACATATTTTTATATGGGTTCAAGTGAGTTCTGCCAACTTTCAAGGAGAAGGAAGTTAAGCTTCATGTTTTGNGGTGAAAGGCATGAGGAAATTTGTAATATATTTTGAAGTTGCCAGAACACTTAAAAATTATGTAGTCATGCTGAATTTTTGGATGCCATCTATATGATTCATTATAGACTATGTCTTAGTTAGGGTTTCTACTGCTATTATAGAACACCATGACCAAAAGCAACTTGGGAAAGAAAGGGTTCATTTCATCTTACACTTTCAGGTAACAGTCCATCTCTGAGGGAAGTCAAGGCAGNAACTTAAGCAGGGCAGAAACCTGGAGTCAGAAATGGATACAGAGGACATGGAAGAATGCTGCTTACTGGCTTGCTCCTCATGACTTATNTTTCCTTCTTATAGCACCCAGGACCACCAGTCTAGTAGAGGATTATCACCGACATTGGCCAGGGACCTTCCTCATCAATTATCAATCGGGAAAATGTATTACTGGCTTCCTCAAAGGCTAATCTGGTGGGAGCATTTTCTCAACTGAAGTTCTCATGTCCAGTTGACAAAAAACTGTGTAAGACAGGCCACATCACTTTAAAGACAGAACTTTTAAGGGAAGAAGGCCAACCTCCACTCCTCTGTGGTCCCCCCATGAGAAAAATGCAGTGATGCACTCGTCATAGTAACTAACTCATATAATGTGGAACAGAGGTTTCCTTATGTTACAGCACAGGCGAGGATGTGATCAAAGGAACAGGAAGTCAAGCTGGAAGGAGGGTCTCGTGAAGTCAAAATGGGTGATATGTTTGTTGACTTTGTGTCTTCTTAAGTGTTCTTTGTATACATTCTCATGACAAAAGCAGACCTCTATAAACACCTAGGACTTAATGGTGGTGTTTATTTGTGTAGTTATTACTCAATGATATTTACTATGATGCTACAGGCTCTGCCAGGCCTTGGGGATCTGACTGTAATAATAATACAGTCTCAGCTCTGCAGGGCATTGTGAGTTGTAGCGGGGTACTGTCCAAATCATTACAAATGCAATGAGAGCTAGGAGAGGAAGACCATAAGGTGCTTTGGAAATGCTATCTTAAGAAGGAGCTAGAATAAGAAACGGATGAGTGAAACCTAACACTTAAAAACTAAGAAGGTGATACTAAATAAAGGTGGAGTATGAAAGTTCGTGGGCTTTTCCTTTGTTTTCTTCCAAATACTGCATGGTTCCTTGTGTTTCAAATAGTACATAAGGAAGTTGTAACTACATTGAAGTCAATTTCAAAAGAATGCTTTAGATGGATGAGATATGAATATTGATGAGATATGAATGTTTGAGAATTTGTTTATCAATAAATCTTATGAAATGTTCTCCCTTCTTACTGCAGAAGGATACATATTGTACTGGCCAAGGTTAGTCCTCTGTAAACAATTATTTTAGATGGCTGGTGTTGTGAATAAATTGGTTTGCTCACCTGTCAGGACTGTACAGGNGCATCAGACTGGAGATTCTATGGGTGAAGTCCTCTTACCCATTAACGATTCCTTTCTGTAACTTTGCAGCTGGGGCTGTATATGTATATACATTTTATATCTGGACTTTTTATATCTAGCCACCTACACAGCTAATATATTATTCTACTGTCTGTGAACTCCAAAAGAAGCCTCACCCTGAATGTCCCTGTGGTTGGAGAGCTTTGTGCTCTNTACCTTCCACTTGTCACACCAGGTCCATGATGTGTGGGATGGTGTGCTACTCCATAAAGACAATGGGAAGGGGAGAGAGGAAGACATAGCCTCCTCCCACAGACAATCGGATGGCCTAAGTCCTCTATGTGGTGAGGGTGTCTTCTAGGAAGAAGATGAAAAGGCTTCCTTAGAGCCCCTTAATCCTGAACACTAGAGCTTGTCTTCCTTCCACCTGGCCTCCCTGTCATTGTCTTGGGAACAGTCTACTCCTCACCTTGAGATAACCAGGTTAATAATTACGATAGGCCCTAAAATTCACCAGGATGTCGNCATTATCTGTGCTGAGTGTCGTGTTAATGAAGAGGTCACATTAAAATACTTAAGTGAAAGTGCAGAAGCTTGACTCACTAGAGTGGATGCTGGCTCCTCAGATAGAGANGGATCCTTATAAGACCACATACTTCCTCTCTGCTTTCTGAATGGTGGAGTGACCCATAAAGCTTGGTGAGGGAGGGAGGCATTTTCAAGACAGTGGATGCTTGCTAAGTGATCAGGAACTTATTTGGAGGTACATCTGTTGAATCTATACTGATGGTGCCTGCTGAACAAGTGGGTGTGTGGNAAAGGTGTGCATATTCCAGAACAAGAGGTGTGCATGGGAAAAGATGCTCAGAGCCTGGCTCTTGAACGTGATGGAAATCACCTCGCTCTCTCCACCCCAGTTCTCCCATCAGGTTTACTGATGTTGAGACTAACTTCTAGNTACAACCCAAATTGTCACAATTCTTAAGCTAATGATAGATGCACAATTTCANTCTTTGCTGCCAAAAAGGCAAGGTTAGGTTGTGGCTGAAATCCTGGCTCACNCTACTTCATTTGAATCCCACTTGGGAATCAGGGTTGATTTTCTAAGTTTTCTGGGTATATTCCTTATACTTTAAAGCAGGAATTATAGCAGGACCTACCACAAAGCATCGTGAAGGACAGTGAAATGAAGACCCAGGAGAGCTGTAAGCACCCTGAGTGCTATAGTAGTACTTGGTGCATGCTCCTTTCTATAAAGCTAAGTGATGAAAGTGTAGTAAAGCCAATGTTTCTCCCTCCTTTCGGCTCACCCATGACTTAAGGTCATTTCTGAATCCAAGCTTCTCTCACTCTTGAGCTCCCCTCCTACCCTTAAATGAAGCATGGCAGGGGGAGGGGCAGTGGCACAGGGCCCTGTCCTCATGAAGTGAGCCAGATTCTGGCCAGGACTGTGCTACACGCAAACACCTAAGCCACTAGAGATTTCACATCCATGGCGCCTGCTGTAGAATGTTCAACAGTGAAGATGTGATANGTGCCTTTTGTTGGCACTCAGGAGCAATACTTCCAGCACTCCATTTCAGATGCTCTTTGTCTGTTTAGAGGTGTGACAGGGACCAAGAAAGATGGATGAGGCTTTGGGTACAACCATTCGAATTCCAACTTTCCTATTGATTTCTAACCAGAATGACAGACTATATGCGATAACAATAGGGACTTCAATAGCAGGGGGAAGAGTAGATGGGTCTATTACAATAAGCAGCCGAAGTTCTGGGAATTTGATGGTCTCAGGGAAGGATCCAGTCAATTCCTTGACTTCCCACTTGGCCAGTTCATATTGTTCTACTATTTTCACAGGGGCTCTTCTTTTGCAAATTGTACCTTACTTTCCTTCTGTTTGGGTTTTATTTTGAAAAAGTTTCCCCCACCCCATGATAGCTAAGTCCACTTGCGTGTGTGTGTGTGTGTGTGTGTGTGTGTGTGTGTGTGTGTGTGCGTGTAGGTAGTTAGATGCAAAGCTGATGCTAGGAGTCTTGGTTACTCACTCCAATCACTCTCCACCTTATTCATTGAGACAGCCTCTCCATTGTACCTAGACTTGCTGCTTCAACTAGTTTAGCTAGGCAGCAGGCCCTGGGTTCCTTGTCTGTGTCTCTCAAGCAGTAGGATTACAGGCANGATGCCAGAACCTACCTGGTATTTATGTGGATTCCAGAGATTTAACTCCCATTCTCATGCTTGAGCAGCAATATGATTTACCCATGGAATCATCTCCCAGCCCTTACACTTTAGGCTTACCACTTTAGGCTTTAGGTCATCGGCAGAAAGAATGCTACAAGCCATCCAGTGAGTTTCCAGGAGGGGATTTTTCATGGGTCCAGCATGAATTATGTGTTGTTCTCTGAGAAAATGGAAACAGCACCCTGATTGGCTGGCCAGGCACAATCCCCTTAGGTGAAATAGAAGTATTGAATTCAGCCTTCACATTTTAAGAGGAGGGGAAAGGTTGGTGGCTTCAAAGTAAAATTGGAGCATTGTTCCCAAAGAAGGCAAAGGGAAAGTCAAAACTGACAGATCCCATTCCAAGCAAGGGTTCAGAACGAAGGACATCAGCACACATATGCCTGTAAAACTGTGAGCCAAGAAATGTTAGTGCAGCAGCTGGGTAAACCTGATGTTGATGTGGATGAACTATTTTTCTGTGTTCTTTTCTTACAGACAAGATCTCAAGGTTCATTCACCTGNTGAGCCTCTGGTGAGCCCCCTGCCCTATGTCTGGTGCTATGCTAGAAGCTGAGGTCAAGGCAGCCGCAAGACCTTCAAGGCACCCAGGCTTGAAGTCTGTCTGAAAACTGAACCATGCTACAGCCATGTTCTGTTTCCCACCAGCTAGGATTTTCATTTCATCTTTCTTCTCCAATAAGACTGGAACCTGCTCACATGCCTCTGCATCCTAAGCACATGCTCTTCAATGGAAGGCATGTTATGAAATGGGAGGTATCATTGGAGATGCAGGTAAGAAATCTGAAGCAAATGACCTCATCTAACCCTCATCAGCCTCCGTCCTGGCTCTTGCCCTCACAGCAGGTACTAGGACAAAAGGCCCATTGTTCTTAGAAGCCTATAGGATAAATGGAGAGAAAAACGTGTCTTTGCTGGTTAATCTGCCTTGATAAAGAGTATTGTTTTATCTCCTGCCATCGCTAGGGTCTCAAGGGGTGAATTCTACTGGGGACAAAGTCTGCGTTGTCTTTTCCAACTCACTGAGATGATTAAATTGACCTTTCATATACTCTGTGGTTGTCACAAGCCAAGTGCCAAGGTGTTAGGGTGCCTTGAGAATATTTTCCTTCCACCAGGGGCATGCCGTCTACAGGGATGCTTTGAGGCTGAGAAGCAGTGTGCCTCTCTTCAGCGTCACTTTCAATTTTTAAAATTAAGAATGCAGTCCCTTGAGTAAATTCATGTTTGTATTAAAAATACAAAGAAAGGACAACGAATTGTCTCCCTTTCCCCAACACCTTCTAATTTTCCCTAGTGATATCATTTACACTTACGGTTTGCTAAACCAGTGAGGAGGCAGTACCAACACTTTATTATACTAATTATATTAGCTTACATCACAAGTACACAGTTTACTTAGGTAACTCTGCATTGTACATGTTGCCAGTTTGGTCAGCATTAGGACACACACCTACCACTGTATGGAATAATACAGAGGAGTTTCACTACCCTAAAAGTCTTGTGTGCTCTACCAGCTCACCCCTCATTCCCACCTCCCACTGTCCCCAGGCAGGTGCCAATGCTTTCACCCTCTCTAGCTTTACCTGTTCCGGAATGTCATAGAGTTGGAATCATCTCTTTGGTCGCTTAGACAAGCATCTTTCACTTGGCATTGGAATAACTATTCTCCCGGCTTGTGTGGCTTCATAGCTCATTTCTTTTTACTACCTAATAGTTTNTCAAGATGCTGGGGATTGAACCCAGGGGCTTTCACATGATGGGCAAGTGCTGTGCCATGGAACAACATCCAGACCTTATTGCCTAATAGCTTCTACCTTACTTTAAAAGCCTTTCATGTAACAACTAATATTCTTAGCCATGTCTTATAATGTTTTCATTATTTCCTACAAGATAGCCTAAATTTTAGAAAGAGCCTTATTGTATGTGTTATTTCAAGAACTAACATGACTAAAAAGCAATTTCAAGTGCTTTTTTGTAAGGTAGAGNAACAGAGCAAACTGTAATACGTCAACTGTGATCCGACTAGATGAAGTAGGCTTGAGCTTCAGGCAGCATTGGGGTTCATGACAATTGTATCTGGACGAATTTATAGTCATATAATTAGTGTTTCTCCTGAAATAAATGATCTCCTGGTTTTTTCCCCAGCAACATCGGAGGTCCCACTTATAGTTATAATAACACTCCCAAATTCACTTTTAATACATTGGCCCAACATGTTTCCTGTCTATTTACACTTCTGGAACAGAACAGACCAAATCTGTCCAGGAAAGTAGTATGGTAAGAGGTGTTCCTGTTCAGTTCTACTGTGACACAGAGGCCGGGAGCTCACTGTGGAGAATACAGATCGTAGAATGCCAGGGCNGGAGCTGAACGTCCTTGCCATGCCTGGAGAGATTAGTGTTCTTAAACATCCAGTTCTCCCCAAGACTCAGTGTATTCATCCATAAACCACAACTAATGATAGTTTCCACCTTCTAAGACTGTTCTGAAGGTCAAAGGGGAAAACCCACAGAGCGTATCACCAGCAGAGGCAACAACAAAAACTCTGCAAACAGCAGTAAGCCCTGTNGGGTCTTTGGTCCATGGAGAAAGGAANGGCCGAATCCATTTAGGTGCTCATTAAATTAGTCTATAGGGGCAAAAGCAGGGTTAATCCTGTCACAGATGTGTTCCCAGACATAGCTAAGTCTGTCCAAGAATCCAACTTCACTGAGGTGAAGGGAAACGGAAAGGTCAGGGGCCATGTGAAATGTTACAGAATTAAACACACCACTTCTCCTTTGATGGCTCTACCCCTTCCATGACAGGGCCACTGATAATAACTTGCAATCTTCAGTCTGCCTGCCTCAAAAGTCCCATTTCCTGAGCAAGCATCTGCACTGGAGAGGTCATTAGTAGACAGCATGATTCCCAAGTAGGTGTGTGTGTATGCACACATATGTGCACACTTGAGCACATGTATGTACTTGGGTGTGGAGGCCAGAGATTAACTTTAGGGATCTTCCAAAATTGTCCCCCACCTTATTGTTTTGAGACAGGGTCTCTCGTAGAATCTGGAGTTCACTTTGTAGTAAGGCTGGCTGGCTGCCTGTCCCCAGAAATCCTCCTGTCTCTCATGATAGGAATTATAGGTGTGCCCTAACATTCTAGGCTTTTAAATTGGGTTTTGGGGAATCCAAACTCAGGTCCTCATGCTTGCATTGCAAGCATTTTACTGTTAGAGCCATCTCTACTGCCCGTGTGTGTGTGTGTGTGTGTGTTTCCCAATGTTGGTCAACAGTTAACTTGGGTTAACTGAAGGATTTAGGATCACTCTTTGCCTCTCCCCAATTCTCCTTCTCCCCTTATATAATTTTACCATAAGATCCCGATAATATGAGAAATCTAAATCTCAGATTCCATATCATACAAAGTGAGCCAAGAGTTCCCGAGTCTGTGCATCCGCTAGCGGGCTCTTGCACCTCTATGTTTCAGCTGTGGATTGTGTTTCTTTCTTGTATCATTGCTGCTCTCTCTCTCTCTGTGCCTCTGCATCAATGATGTCCTGAACTTGGCAGCTCTTACAGAGTGATGAACAGGAGGCAGCAAGACAGGAAGGCTCACTGGTCTGTTGTTCTTGTTTAGAGAGAACAACTCTACCTGCATTTCTGAATTACTGTTATATAGAAGAAGAGGAAGAGGAGGAGGAGGAAGAGGAGGAGGAAGAGAAGGAAGAGGAAAGAAATGTAAATCTCCTAACACTCTAGACATTGAACATCATTTTTAATCATGATTTATACCCTTTACTTTTGCAGAGCAAGTTTGCTTTACCAAAGGTAGATTACAAACCCAGCACCAACCTGTTCCCTTACATCTTTGTGTATCCAACAAAAATACAGATGGGAATCCTAGGAAGCATGCTTGAAGTGATTATGGGAAGGGAGGCCCTGGAAGATGGGAAGACAACAGTATGCTGGGGAGGCTATTGCCTAAAGAGACACCAGGGGGGCTCTATGACTGAAAGACTACAGATACCAGAAGAAGATGATCAACTGTTAGGGCTAGAAATGGACTCAATTGTGTTTA
>LZPO01066528.1:43132-62241 GCA_001675575.1 Neotoma lepida
GACTACAGCCTGGAGAAGGTCAATGGCAAATGACACAATCTGTGTAACAGAGAGTGTGGGCTTCTAAAGTTGTTTAGCACTGTGAATCGGTCCCCAGTGAGTGGCCTGTGCCTGCTCTGTGATGCCCGAGGCCTTTGCGAGGGGCAAATGGTCAACAACTCTTCCAATAGTGCTGAGATTTTATTTATCTTTTTTATTGTGTTGGCATTTGCAGCCATGAGTCAGGAGCAANGGTGAATAAAAGCTGTCTCCACCTCAGCAACGTGTTTAATTTTTTATTAGCAATGTTAATCATGGAGTCGAAGTAGGTTTTTCCCTAGACAGATGAGGATTTTATATGAACACAGTAACACAAAATATCAGAAGATAAACATGACTACATCTGGAAGCTAATGCCTAGAAATCGTATCAGTGATTACAAAGGCCTTTGGGACATACAATCATCAATAATGTGATTTAAATTTGTACATAAACAATAGAGTTTTAGAAAATGTGGCTCCAACAAGGACCTTGTAAACTTTTCTCCTCTTAAGGCCTTTTTAAGTGAGAGCTGTGGTGACATTAAAAAAGTGGCTTCCAAAAACAATTTTGGGAAGATCGGTGAAACTCAGTGAACCGGTATNTTCAAATGTCCACTGCATACCANTAAAGGGGTCTCTCCTCAGTCAGAGAGCTGGTGACAGTNCAGAAAAGACACGGCTTCTACTGAAGCAGACCATGAAAAGCTCACCGCTANGCTTTCAGGTTCCACACTGCAGCTAACCTTTACGAAAATATCACTNGCCCGGTGCCGCGTGCTGTTCAAGTGTGGCTCCAGTGACTTAAAACGCTATTAAACTAACTGCCTTTTCCAATTATGCATCTACGGAGCTGGACTGTCTTCCTAGACTTCAGTCAAAACAACCCATCGCAGCAGATTGAAAACAGAAGCAGATAGGATCATCAAGCTGCTTTCTATTAAACCAGATATTACAGGGCAAGTGGATACTACTCTTNTGACCAAGTGTGTTAGTCAGAGTTCTCCAAGGGAACAGAACTGATAGGATGAGTATGTGTAATTTATTAGAGTGGCTGACAGGCTGTGGGCTGTATAGTCCAGCAATGGATGTCTCCTGTCAGAAAGGCCAAGGATGTGGTAGCTGTTTAGTCCACAAGTCTGGTTGTCTCATCAGTCCCAATCTAATTCTGAAGTTCTGGGGGATGCCTAGAGAGCTGCCGGTCTCCGTTCTACATTGGAATCCTGAAGAAGTAGGTTATAACAGAGGGATGTCTCAGCAACGAGATAGATGAACTTGTCAGTGAGAGTGAGGGCAAGCAGGCAAAACTCAAAAGCTTCCCTCTTCCATGTCCTTTTATGTGGGCCACCACCAGAAGGTGTGACCCAGATTTAGATGGGTCTTCTGGCCCAAGTGATCTCCATTTAAGATGGGTCTTCCAACCTCAAATGATCCAATCAAGAAAATCCCCCACAGGCATGCCCAGCTGCCTGGGTTTTTGTTGACCCAGATGTGGTCAAGTTGACAACCAAGATTATCATCTATCACACCAAGTGTTTGGTTGGTTTTTTTTTTGGAAAATCTAATAATTCTCTTTAAAATCTGGTATATGTGTTAGTATATAGTGAGTTTTTATGTTTAGAATAATTTAAAAGCTCAATTTTGAATACAATAAACATCAATCACATATTATACAGAAATGAAACTATTCTGGGTCTGCATTGATTTTTAGATATGGAAGGGAGTCCTGAGCCCACACATTTGAAGATCTTTATGTAAGAACGTGGCTTCTGTAGCCACATCTCCCTGGGAGACCTACACCATTATCTGTTACGTGATTTTGGACACTGAGCAGTGTTCCTGCTTTCTCTGCCTTGGCTTTCCTTCTATGTGAAGGGAACAGCAACAGTAGTTCTAGTCTAACAATGCTTGTGAATTCTGAGGGAGTTGACAGTCTCTTCAAACACTGNCTGACCATGCTGGCTCTTGTCCAANTCTTGAATGAATATTCTTCCCACTAGATTCACTCTCAGAAACTCCAGGCTCCTTATTTCTGAGATTTTTAAAGAGGACTTTTACCTTAGCTATTGCCCACTTCTGAGAATATCTTTCTGAGTATTAAGAAATTCAGTCCACAGAGCAGTGTTCCAGCTAGACAAGACTGGACTAGGAAGTGCTACTTAACCTCTTAGTGGAGGTCACTTGCATTGTAGACAGAGAAAGGCATGATGGGGAAAGATAATATGAAGAAAAGGAAAGAGGGCATGTGGTATGAGTACAGCTGTCCTAGGATGGTCATGAAAGCCACCACCACCCCACCACCCTGAAAAGAAAGGCAATTTTGAAATAAAATCTGAGGGAGAGAAGCCATGTGTCTATCCAGACAAGGCAATTCCAGGCATAGGGAATCTTAAAGGTAAAGACACAAGTAGAGTTTGCNTTGGGTGTTNTAGGAACAGCAGGGATGCCAGAGTGTGGTGAAGTAGAGAGTGCAAGGTGGGAATAGAAATGGGAGCAGTGAAGCAAGGGCTGGNGGAGCCTCCNGGATCTTATTGGCTCAGTGGGGTCTTCTGAGAAGGCAGCTCAAGTGGTCTGCANCAGTGTGGTTGCATTGGAGGGTATGATATGTGCTTACACTCTGGTTCTATTTGCAGGTAAAGCTAATACTAATTGATAGGAATAAGATGTGTTGTGTAAAGAGTGGAGTCTCAGAATGCTCTAAAGTTGGACCAGCTGGAGTCATCGAGTTCAGTAATTGAGTTGGGAAACACTGAGGAGTGGGCAGGCTTCAACNGGCATATGGGAAGCCGGCCAGAGCATGGGCTTGGAAATGATAATTTGGGGATAATTTACCTACTAGGCATTCACAATTCCTTTGGATATGCTCAGTTATGAGCCAATCAAAAAATGCAGTTGGTATGTTGTCAGAAAGAGCTGGGGGCGGGGGGGAAATAAAGATGGCTGCCTTTCTTTCTTAGAAGAACAAAAACCTGAAAATTTACATTTTAGAATGTTTTTATGTCATTCTGGTACAGTTCCAGAACCAAACACCCCATGCCAGGTGCAGCCTTATTAAAGTTTCAGAAGAAAAGACTATCTGTTCTGAGACACAATGCCCGGGCTTGTGGAACTAAAAATAGCCCAGTTCTCATTCCCCAGGGTATTTGAACTAATTGCTGTCCACTATGTGTCTATGTAGATATGAGAAGTTCTCAGGGCTCATCTGTCTGCCGCTCACTCTACTCCTACATTATAGATTTATTTTAATTTTTCATAGCTCCGATTCTCTTTCCTAAGAATATAACTTTCTTTATTTCATTCTTCTCTCTTATTGATGCTGTTGTATCTGGCGGCCTTATACATCATCGTCTTTGAAAACAAAAGAAGCATTTCCCAGGTTAGCATCATCTGTAGATGTCATTAATGTGACATCCGTAACTTTATCCAGGCACTTAAGAAAAGTTACCAAATAATGTGTGGATCATCTTGCAGTTAAGGCAAGTGAAAGGTCATTTTTTTAAGGACAAAAACAAATCCTATTGTTTTGAATGGTTCATCTGCTCAGCTGCAAAGGAGCAAAGATAGATACCTTTACGGTGATGCCAATTCATTTGTATGTTAGAGGTGATGGTGCTCCCTTGTACCACAGAATTTTGAAACAACACCAGGCTGGAAATGTAGGTTTCATAATCTGAAATCTGTTATCTTCCACAAATACCAATGAACAACAGTAATGGAAGAAAGAAAATCCACAAATGTGTTTTGACACAGTCATCATTCCTGTTTCTTCTTNATGAGCTAACCTGGGGAATTCCTACTCCATGGAGGCCATGGAGACACAGGATTGTCAAACTACCTGAGGTGCTTGTAAGGGACACTGGCTTTATTGATCATTTGAACACTTATCTCCATATCAGTGATAATGCAAGCATGATATCTCAACTTGGCAGTCTCCAATGCTGTGCCAACACTGTTATGAAGTCATGGGATGATGGAACTTAGGAATAAATTTCCCAGCTTATCAGCAGGCTGCAGACTGTGAGAAGGAATTCACTTTCAGCAGTTCCATGAACCCATGGAGTAGGTCCATGCATGTTGTTTCAGTTCTGCATGTTGGATATGGGGCAGCTTTATTTTCCTCTTTTTGGCACTGAGAGAATGTCTTTGGTGGTTTTGGAATTGACTACTGACCTTCTCAACTGGGTAATTCCCCATCTTAAGAAAGTTTTGGCTAATGTATGAGGTTTTGTCTGAGGGGAGGGATGGAATGAACCAGGCATTACCTTGGGTGAGCTCAATCAATAAATGAAAACTGTCCAGGTGTGCACATGTTGTCCTAGTTACTTGATTAATACAGGGTGGTCCCCAGCCTGGGTAGTTTGAGATCAGCCTGGGCAGCATCAACATAAAATCATTATCTAGTATAAAGACACAAAGATCTTGCTGTGTAATAGTGTGAAGAAAGCAGTGAGGGGCTCGGGAAAGACTAGAATTAGCAAGGGAAGAGTTGATAGGGCCCGAAGCAATGTTCAGCTTTGCTGTATATTCATCTGCTGATTTTCTCTGCTTATTTCATATGGTGTGGAGAGATGCCCACCCACAGCTCCCAAGACCATATGTGGGAGCCCCACCCACATGGAATTACTGAATCAACACTGTTTTTAATCTAGGAAACAGTGACCTGGCCCACTTCAGACTCCCATCTCTGTTGCAANTGGTTGTGAAATCCACAGACATGGCTTCTGTTGGTCTTTTGCTATGGATTGGGTGAAAATTAGTTAATAATTAATTGTAAACTGGTGTTATAAACCAAGAAGTACCATATACTCTACTTGGAAGAGAAGTNCAAGAACAAACAAATTTACATAAGGGCCAATAAGAAGACACTGGAAGAGAAAATCCCAATCTTATTATTCCTATGCAGTTAATATCTCAAACATCTTTATCCCACACACATGACAAACAGTCCATGGGAACAGCTTAGCAGATGGGTTGGACATATCAGCAGGTTTATCACCAGTTTTCAACGCCTTGCAAACATCAGGCGTGGCTCTGGCTGCCACATGCGATTCTTGAACCACACTGTATCTCCCTGCAATTGTGTNATGTGCTGAAGGAGAACATAGAGTTCTGTGCGTCTTCACCAGATACATGTCAAGTGCTACCTTGGAGCCCAGAAGGAAACAACTATGGACTTGAATTTGGTTTTAGGAACTTGCCATGTGGACAAATGAGCTTGGAAGGATTCTATTCACTTCACTACAGGGAGGCTTTGTAAGCTTTTCCAGTCAGATGCTCTTCTAGGTAGCTGAAGTTAGAAATGTTTTGNTGGAAGTATCTGAAAACTGAAATGTTCTGACTCATGGACTTGAAGAAGTAGAGGTGCCACTGGCTAACACAGGACATTCAAGCAAATGTCACCAGAATGGCCTCTCCAAATCTTTTCACTTCAATTCCCTTTGCATCTACTTCTCTTTTGTACAGACTTTAGCTAGATAGAGGCTCCAGGTTTCATGTTGTTTTTATTGATTTTATATTATATATATATTATTTATATTTCACAGCATGTGAAAAAGCAGACTTCCATGCCTCCACTCACTCCCAACTACTTCTATTGCACATTCCAGCAAAAGTTCACAGATAATGCTTAGTGTTCACTGGATCACCAGCCAACCACTGAGCCTTGGATGAGATTCTGATTGGTCAAAACTCTGTCACATGCCCAATCGTGGAGTTGGAATGGACACAGCTCTAAAATAACCACAGTAATAGAATATAAAGGAAGCAGCATTCCCCCAAACAAAGTCCAGATACTGATATTCAAATATGGAAGAAATGAGGCTGAGAAGGTGTATTAGTTACTGTTCTGGTTGCTGTGACCAAATACCTGACAAAAAGCTGTTTAAGGAAGGAAGGTTTTATTTCAGCTTACAGTTTGAGAGGATACAGTCTGCCACGGCAGAGAAAGCATGATGGTAGCAGAAACTTGCGGTAGCTAGTCAGCATTGCAGCCACTCTTAGGAAGCAGAGAGCAGAGAATGCTATTGATGGGCTTGCATTGTAGTAGAATATTATTTTAAGGTGTGTTACTTTTGCTTATGTTGCATTTGTTTAACTCTGTGAAGCTGTGTTACTGTGCCTGTGTAAAACACCTGATGGTCTAATAAAGAACCGGCCAATAGTAAGGCAGGAGAAAGGATAGGTGGGGCTGGCAGGCAGAGAGAATATATAGNAGAAATCTGGGAAAGGAGGAAGAAGGAAGCAGCCGGAGAAGGAGGAGGACTCCAGGGGTCAGCCACCCAGCTACACAGCAAGCCATGGAGTAAGAGTAAGATTTACAGAGGTAAGGGAACAGGAAAGGCCCAGAGGTAAAAGGTAGTCAGAATAAGCTAAGAAAAGCTGGCTAGAAACTAAGCCAAGCCAAGGCCTGGTATCCATAATTAAGAATAAGCCTCTGTGTGTGTGTGTGTGTGTGTGTGTGTGTGTGTGTGTGTGTGTGTGTGTGTGTGTGTGCGTGTGTGGGGGTGTGATTTATTTGAGAGTTGGGTGGCAGGCCCCCCAGAAAAGAGTAAAAACCCCAACAACATTGCATTTTTTATGCAGTCTGGGACTCCAGTCCCATAGAATGGTGCTACCCATATTTAGGGTTGATATTCTTACCTTAATTAACCTAGTCTTGAAAGTCCCTCACAGACATACCCAGAGACTTATCTTCTATGATTTTGTTTTATTTGTAATAATTTTTTCATTTTTTGAAATTACAGTATAATTACATCATTTTGCCCTTCTGTTTCCTCACACAAACATCTCCTTTGCTTTACCCCTTGCTCTTTCTCATATCCATGGGATCTTTTTCTTTAGTTGTTGTTACATATATTACGTGTATATATGTATATTCCTAAATATATAAATGCAACCTTCTCAGTCTGTATAACGTTACCTGATCTTGGTATCAGATAACTGATTGGGAGGCTCTTACCTGAGAAAGATAGTTGTCTGTAGTTCTNTGTTTAGGATTAAAGCCTTTCACTCTTACATGTCAGCATGTCCATTGGTGTCATCAATGTACAGGTCTTAGTTAGGCTGCCATGTTGGTGAGGCCTCAGGGGGGCAGCCTCTTTGACATTTATAGTAGACACAATCGCACAGCAAACTTCCTGTTTTTCTGCCTCTTAAAATTCTTCTGCCCCCACTTCCATAATGATCCCTGAGCCTTAGGTACAGGAATCAGGTTTTGATGTATCGGTTGGGACTGGGTACCAACTTGTACTCTGTGTTTTGATCTGTTGTAGTTTTCTATAATGGCCTCCTTATCTGTTGAAAAGAGAAGTTTTTTTTGATGAGGGATGAGAGCTACACTTATTCATGGGCATAAGGACAAATANTTATTATGTAGTTATATTATGCTAGCTTAGTAAAGTGGTGCTTGTAGGTTCTCCTCCAAGATNCATGACTTCACTAGCCCCAGGTAGTTGCTAGGTTTCTAACACTAGGCAATATTTCCCTCTTGTTAGATGGGCCCTAAAACCAATTAGAAAGATGTCAGTTNTCACCAAATTTTATGTGTCAGTATCAAACCCTTAGGTTTATTATGTCATGCCAGTCATAGCTGAGTAGAACTATTGGTTACTTCTGTCCCTGGTAACCTTACAGGGAGCCCTCTGGTACCATGAATGCTAGTCAAGGAAGAGGCTGTCAGTTAGATCCAGCTGAGCTCTTCTGGGTCCTTTGTCTAAAGAGTATGGTGTCTTCATCAATAGGGACTTACCTTCCACTTCTGGGAGGCAACCAGGGGCAACGGCAATAGCCTACAATGCTTGGGGAGTCTCTTAGACAACCCTGACTGCTAACTTAAATGGGGGATTCTCATGCCTGATGTTAGGGGGTTTTGTTAGGTAGTATATGACTCTTGGGAAGAGCATTGTCAGCTCAGAGGAGATTTCCTTTAAACTGTGTGTGNATATGTATCCACAGACTTCTATGTATACTATGTATAATTTTAGGTANATTAACAATAATATGCTTCCTAGGACTTTGCAGACATCCTTACCATTATTCTATCCTCCTTCCTACTTCTGTATTTATCTCCCTCCTATTCTAATCAAAGCTCCCCATTTTCTCATTTCTCCCTTCAATTCACTTGTACCTGGCTATTCCTCTCTGTTGTTTTTACTCCCCCTTCCCCACACCACGACCCCCTTTTATTTTCCTGGTTTCTATAGGTAGTCCAGATTATATCACATTGAAGACATGGCACTAGGAGCTACAGATGAGAAAGAACATGCAACATTTTTCTTTTGGGGTCTGGNTTATCACATTCAATGTGGTCCCTTCTAGTNGCATCAATTTACTGAAAATTTTATTATTTCATTTGTCTTTTCTGGGTTTTTTTTGGGGGGGGTTGGAGATAGGGTCTCCTTACATAGCCCTGGCTGTCCTGGATATCACGATGTAGCCCAGTTTGGCCTTGAACTCACAGAGATCCACCTGTCTCAGCCTCCTGAGTGCTGGAATTAAAGGCATGTAAAACCATAACTGACAATTTCTGTACAGCTGAATGGTATTCCATAGTGTATATTAGCCATCCATCAGTTGAGGGATATTTATGTTGTTTCTATTTCTTAGCTATTGTGAATAGAGTAGCAATGAATATAGTGGAGCAATTATCTGTGGAATAGGATGTCCACTTTGGGGGCATATGTTAAGGAGTGGTGCAGTTTGGTCATATGGTAGATTTTTTAGCTTTTTGAGGGTTCCTCACACTGATTTCCGGGGTGGATGGGCCAGTTTGCAATTCAAACATAGTAAATGAGGATTCTGTCTCCTCAGCATCCTCTCCAGCATTTGTTGTTGGCTGTTTTGTTGATCTTTGAGGTTCTGACAAGGATACAATGAAATCTCAAACTTGTTTTGATTTGCATTTCCCTAATATATTTCTTAGCTGTTTCTTCTTTGGGGTATTCTCTGTTCAGATCTCAAGTCCATGTTTTGAATGGGTCATTTGTTTTGTGACTCTGTGTTTTTTGAGTTCCTTACATATTCTGGATATTACTCCTCTGTCCAAAATATAACTGGCAAAGACTCTCTCACATTCTGGGGGCTTCCTCTTTGTCCAGTTAATTGTTTCTTTAGCTGGATATAAGCTTTTCAGTTTTATGAGGTCTCTCTTGTCAATTTTTGGTCTCAGTTCCTGAACAAATGGGATCCTATTCAGAAATTCCTTTTCTACCCCTATTTCCTGTAGAGTACTGCCTATGTTTTATTCTAGCAGTTTCAGTGTTTCAGGCTTCACNGTGGAGCCTTTGATCCGTTTGAGGNTAATTTTTGTGTAAGGTGATAGATATGGCTCCATTCTTCTATGAGTAGATATCCAGTTTCCCCAACACCATTTGTCGAAGATGCTGTCTTTTCTCCAGTGTATGTTTTTGGCATCTTTGTTAAANGTTAGATGGCTATAGTTTTGTTTACTCATGTTTGGGTCTTCAGTTTTGTTCCATTGGTCTACATGGCTGTTTTTGTGCCGATACCATATTANCTTCATTACTATGTCTCTGTATTGTATCTGANNTCTGAAATGTTAATCCCTCCAGTTTTGTCCTTTATGCTCAGGATTGTTTTGGCTATCCAGGGTCTTTTGTGATTCCATATGAACTTCAGGATAGTTTTTTCTATTTCTATGAAGAAAGAGATAATAATTTTGAGTGGGACTGCATTGAGTCTGTAAGTGGATTTTGTAGAATGTCCATTTTCACAATATTAATTGTATCAATCCATGAGCATTGGGTGTCTTTCNATTTTCTAACGTCTTTATCTTTTTCTTCAGAGGTTTATAGTTCTCATTGTNAAGGTCCTTCACTTCCTTGGTTAGGATTATTCCTAGATATTTTATTTTCTTTGAGGCTATTGTGAATGGGAGTGTGCCTGTGATCTCCTTCTCTGTATGTTTGTTGGTGATGTATAGAAAAGCTATTGAATTGTGCAAGTTGATTCTGTATCCTGACATGTTGCTGAGATTGTTTATTGGTTCTGGAAGTTTTCTGGTAGAATTCTTGGGCTTCCTGATGAACTATATCCTGTCATCTGCAAATAGGGAGAGTTTCCTAATTTCCTATTTGAATTCCCTTAATCTCCTTCTCTTGTCTTTTTGCTCCAGCTAGAACTTCAAGCACAGTATTAAAAGGAGTGCGGACAGTGAACAGCCCTATTTCTTNCTGGATTTTAGTGGGATTGGTTTAAGANTTTTTCCATTTATGATCATGTTGGAAGTAGATTCCTCCAATATAGCTTTTATTATGTAGAAGTACGTTCGCTCTAGTTCTCTAGGACTTTTATCATGAAGGCATGTTGGAATTTGTCAAAGGTTTTTTCTGAGTCTATTGAGGTTACCGTGTGATTTTTGTTTTTAAGCCCATTTATGCTGAACCATTCTCACATTGCTGGAATAACCCAAACTTGGTCATGGTGAGTAATATTTTTGATGTATGTCTGTAATCAGTTTGAAAGCGTTTTATTGAGCATGTTTCAATATATGTTCAATAGAAATATTGGCCTGTGGTTTTTGTTGTTGTTGTGCCTTTACCCAGTTTGGGTATTAGCCTTAGCATGAGCCTAGTTCCAAAGGAGGACTTTGGGTGTGCTCCTTCTGTTCAGTTTTTAATTTTTTTTTTCAGTTTAAGAAGAATTGACTATAGATACTCTTTTAAAGGGTGATAGAATTCTTTTGTGACTCCATCTCGGACTGGAGGTTTTTATTTGGAAGATTTTTTGTTATTGATCCAATATTCTCATCTGTTATGAGTCTATTCAGGTTGTTGATCTCTTCTTGGTTTAATTTTGTTGGTTTGGCTGAATCTAGAAACTCGTGTGTTTCTTTTAAACTTTCCGACTTAATGGAATACAGGGTTTTTAATTATTCCCTTTTAGTGTTCTGAATTTCTTTGGTACCTGTTATGATGTTTCCAGCTCCTTTCCGATTCTGCTAATTTGGGTCCTTTCTTTCTTTCTTCTGCTTGTTGAAACAAGTGTCTGTTGACCTTGTTTATCTTTTCCAAGAAGCAACTCTTAGACTCTTTGATTCCTTGTGTTGTCTTCTTTGTTTCTGTTTCATTCATTTTAGCTCTGAGTTTTATTTCTTTCTGGCTAATGGGCTTGGTTCTGATTTGCTCTTGTTTATCCAGACCTCTGAATTAATATGATTAAGTTGTTTATTGGNGCTCTTTCTGACTTTTTAATGTAGGTACCTGGGGCTTTAAATTTCTCTTGTAGAACCATTTCTCATGATTTTAGATCTTGTCAAGTTGACAATTGACATCACAGAAAGTAAATCCTACAGATGCCATAGGCTGAAAAAGAAGGACACACACACACAATACTCACTATCATAAAAGCCTCAGGATCATAGATGTTCTGGGCGAGCCATTTGGAAGAAAAAAAGAAGAAAAGTCATTAGTTTGGAGAAATTTAGGAATCAACAAGAGGGATTTTTTGTTTTGGTTTTTAGACAAGGCATCTGTATTGGGTCNCGATGGATATGAAGATTTTAATTTACAAACATGAGAGGAAGGAAATTGGAACCCANCATGCTGAGCAGAGGGAGAAAAACACTAAGTGATTGTATGTTTTGTAAACTATTGGGCCATTGTGCATCAGATGTATAGATTGACACAAATATGACATTTCTCAGAGCTGTTTCTCTGCTGTTACTGAATATCCATAAACATAAGCCTCCATATCTCTCTCTCTCTCTCTCTCTCTCTCTCTCTCTCTCTCTCTCTCTTTCTATACACACACACACATGAATATATTATGTGCAATTATGACATTAGTAATGTCTCTGAATTCTGTCAGTCCTAGGTATGAATCACAGGTCAGCCACCTGCAATATTTATGATCTTAGCAAAATACATTGAGTTTTTTAGCCTGTGTGTTCTTATGGCAACATAGCTAGCAGGTGTTGCTTTTATGAGGATTAGCTGAGATTAAATGTTCAAATCACTTGAAGTGCCATCTAAGACACAATAGGNACTCAGTCATTATTTCACTGCTTTCTCTCCCATCTCCTCATGTATACATCTCCTCTGATTCTAACAAAAGAACATGAGATTTATTTGTTNTAATGCATGCATTACACTTGTTGCCCTGGTATTCTAAGCTAGCTCTAACTAGTTGGTGCGTAAATACTAGGAACTGTCCTGAATATCTTTCTTAGTCCCCTAGATCCTTTTCCACTGCTTGGTACTCAGGAGGCTGATTCTTATGAATGACAATGCCCGATTCTCTTGCCCTTTGCCTAACAGAGTTATGATACCAAGACCTGTAGAGAGGAAGGAGAATTTGGAGTTTTATTCCAAATTTTTTTTTTCTGTAGAGTTGTCACACTTCTTGTCAGAGAGACTGCTCCAGCCCTCTCTTGGCCTGTCCTTCTATTATGTTCTCTCCATCCTGATAATCATGTACTTCTTCAGATTGAGCGGTTCCATTATTGTTGTTATCAGCCCTACAAAGGGCATTTTCCTTTGTGGCCTNTTTTTACTCTGCCCATACCTCTATCAGTTACATTTTCCCTAATCTCTCCTCTAATAATCACTTTCAACCAGACTTCTGCAACTCCATCCCACGGAATGGTGCCTCCCATATTACTCTGATTTGATGTGGGATCTCTTCCACTCTACCAATCAACAGCAATAAACAAGTGACTCTCGTTCTCTAGGAAAATATGACCTTCATTCTGCCTCTGTCCCTTGGGAATGTCTTCTTACACCAACTGTAGACACTATATTCTTTTCCTTTCTGTGCTGAGATGTNTGGCAAATGAATATACAAAGTTTATCATAGCATGCATTTTTTTAGTAATGAGATAATTGTATAAGTTTTAGCAAGTTTGTTTTCCATGTTCACTACATGGGAACTGTGGATAAATGTACCACAAAAGTCAGTACACTCCCAGAAGATGAAACCCAATTGCTATGGGAAGCTAATGCCTAGCAATCNGCACCCTAAGGGCAACATGCTCTGGACATTAAAAATTCTACCCTTAGTCATAATTGATTTAGAAAAACACATATTTGGCAATAATTATTCCTTTGTTTTATTGTTTGCTTTCAATTGTGCTTCCTTGTATAGCGAAGAGTCAGCATATGAATAAGCAACAGATATTGCCACCTCCTTTGCAGTGCTGGCTTATACATGTTTAAGTTTTAAACTTATATGTAGACATGTTTTTTTTTNAAGACAAAACCAAACAACTGTTACATCCAAGCCAAGATGACGCATCAGGTCTGATTCCATGCTTGGGAAAAATGATCAGGGTCTATTGCTATGTGGGCTATCTGTAGCCTAACTCCTCCAGAGGGGGCATGTTCTGCTTTGGGAACAGGTTGCAGAAAATCACATAGGGACCTACCCCTGTTGAAGAGCTACAAGCAGTTAAAAACCGCTGAGAGAGGAAGAATTAGTCTTCCCCAGAAATGAACTCCGAAAGGTTATCCAATCCCAAGTGCTCAGCCCTAGAAATATATACATTCAAGTAACACTAAACAGACTCTGCAGGTTTCATTTATATATTTATTTGCATATATATGTATGTATATATATACATATATATATGTAGCAATAGTAAAGAAAAAGGCCATGAATTTTAAAGAGAGCTGGGGGGCTTGTGAGAGGTTGGAGGGAGAAGGGAGAGAAGGAAATGATGTAATTATAGTTTATAATTCATTAAAAAGTAATAAATAAAACATCCTCTGAAAAAATCAAAGCTAGTGACAGTAGCATAATATCATACAAATTTCTTTGCAAAAGATGTATAATAAATGATACTGCTTATACATATTGCTTATAAGATACGGAGTCTCTTGGAGGCATCTGTGAGTTTTGTCAGGAAGAATCCTGTCTAAATACATACAAAATATGAAATATACTCCAGTCAACTCTGAAACATTTGTGCTAAAAAAGATGGGTTTGAATGAAAAGTTATGTGATGTTACTAGGATAGTTTGTCTATTAAATATTCTGGATAGTAGTTATATCATGTGCCCAAGGTTTTTTAAAGTGAAAATACAATTTCTCCATTTCATAGATATATTAGCTCCCTGTAGATACTATTTTNAAAAAAAGTACTGTCAACTTGTTGCTCACAGCATCAGAAACTAATTCTCTCATAGTGTTGGAGTCCCAAAGCCTGGAATCAGTGTCCCCCTAGCCAAAATCAAGGTGTTGGCAGGGCCATGCCCTCTCTGGTGCTCTAGGGAGAACATTTATCCCCTCACCTCTTTCTGCTTCTCTAGGCTGCCATTCTTGGATTTGGGGCCATGTCATGCTAGTCTTCAAGGCCAGCACCAGCAAACCTCTCTTGCCCGATGTGCTCCTGATCATCCAGTGTCCATATCTCATAAGAATACATATGCTTGTGTTTGCAACCTAATCCAATACTCCCGGGTCACCTGCTGATCACAGGATACTTAATTTCTTTACATCTTCAAAGTGCGTTTACTGATCCCAGGAACTAGACTGGTAATACCGTTGGCATCTTTCGGTCTGCTATCATAGGGACTGTTGACTGAAGGAGAGGGGTAAACCTGAAGGACTTAAATATAGTGAACCAGAGTCAAGACCTTGCTGTGCCACTATCTGTCTGTCTCTCCCCGAGAAAGCCAGCTTTAGTCTCACCCCCCTCATCTATAGCAAAGGTGTTATTTTGAAGAACCTAGATGATTCGTAAGTTTCCTTCCATCGTGAAAATAACATAGGCATAGTTGCTACAGATCAGCTTGTCTCTCATTCTCTTGTCTTAATAGTGGAGAGTGTTTCTAGTATTGAATAGATGGAAACTTTAGAACACCCAGAAAATGACATAATGAAACCACCAGAGTGGCCTTTGGCCTGCAGCCTATGACCATATAGGTAATGTCCTTTTCTCTGAGCCAGAGACACACAGACAGACCTTCTGACTACTAACTCTGCGATTCCTGAACTTGATTCTATGAGCCTTGACTCTTGGAGAATTAGATCTGTTCTACATTGATAGACAGTCATTCTGGCTGAGAAACCAGATGCCTGTGTTTTCCTCAGGCCTGACCACCACAAAGGAACTAGAGCTTATAGTTCTTCAGGTCTCCAAGTTAGAATTGCTTGGTGAACTTGACCCCGAAAGAGTCTGAAGAGTCTGGCGTGTATAAATCTAAGGCCAATAATAATAATGGTGTCTCCTGTACATTGACTATGTGCTCTGTGCAGACACAGCGCTAAATGTATAATTTATGTGACTTGTTTCATTTGCTATTCACAAAAATCTTTGCAATGAAATAAGGTTTTTATTACTATTTTTTTTGGTTATTGTTGCTTATACAGTAGAGCTAGGAATGAAACCCCAGGTTCACAGATTCTAGATAAGTGCTCTACCACTGAGCAATATCTCCAGCCCTGGAAACTACAACTTTATTCAACATTTCTTCCCTGAATATCTGTTTGGTATCAGACATGTGAATGATGCTGAGGATTCAAGGATTGACTTAAAGAAGAGACAAAAGCTGAGCAATCAAACAACTCATTAATTGATATGACATTAGCTCAGTTGGTAGTGTTCACATGCATGAAGCCCTAGGTCCAGCCCCTAGCACTGCATACACTGGGTGTGGTTATACACATCTATAACGCCTGCACTTAAAAGGTGGAGGCAGAAAAATTAGAGTTTTAAGTTCATTCTCACCTACACAAGAATCTGTCTCAAAAATTAAAATACATTTTATACTAAATGTACCATACCCAAGAGAGGCACATGGTGTTATCATAGTTGTTGCAAACACAAGAAAAATAACCTGGAGAGAAAGTACATGAGGAGTCCCAGACCACAGACGATGTAAAAGTCTGGCTTTTGATCTGGGTCTGTTGACATTGAGGACTGGTGACCATGACGAGGCCAGTGTGCAGACCTGGTTTTCCCATCGTTAGTGAAGCTCACCATGCCTGTCTTTTCAGATGGCAATCTTCAAGGGCGTACTTTCTTACCACTGCTATTTGGTTCCATTGTTTAGTTTTACTGACTCTTTGAGTGTTTTTACTGTGTAGGAATTCTGAAAAGAGCCTGCAGGCCATTCCTGGAGTCTACAACACTGACTTGACTTGTCTATTCTGTTAAGCGTTTGATTCCAAGCCCACTTCTAAACAGTGAAAAGTGAAAACACAGACTCACTAACTTCCTGACATGGAAAAGAACCTTTAGCTACTTTCAAAATTATCTAATATCATGAACTAAAGAGGAAAGAAATGCCCATGTCTCTTCCCAACCATCTTCTCCCCTTAAACACTGCTGTATTGGGTTTATTACTGGGTAAAAAACATTTCCCTTGAAGACAGTCTGAAATAATTGGATGATGGCTGTGGGTGGAAACGCTCTGTTGATAGAAGTCTACTTAAATCTCTGCTTTAAGATTTTTTTCAACTGAGCAATTTGTAAACAATAAACTACTTGTATATGATTTTTAAATTAAACTTCACACACTGTTAACTATGCCATTAGTAAACACAGCAACTTCCTCTTACATTAATATAGTTACACTAAGAGTCAACTCACTTTTAAGTTTTCCCTCCTAAAAGTATTGCAGTTTTTCATATATAAACAGTACCTTTTTTTATGTGGGAAAAGCCAATATTCATCATANATTTTATAGTTCCTGTACATAAACACAAGCAAGAATGTTGGCTTTCTATCCACTTTAAATTTTAAAAACAAAGCTTGGTTTTAAGTCATTTTCCCTCATTTGTACACGATAAAACAATGCAAATCATCCATTAAAAATCTGGACATTTCATTTTTACATTTTTTATAGTTTGAGTTAATGGCAAGCCCATAAAAGAGATATTTATTTTTCTTTTTAGAGTGAACAATCAATCTCAGAGAATTGTCCTCNTGTTGCTAGCTAGCAGACTAGTTAACAAATCAGCAATCTCTTGGATTCACGTGGTCACTATCAGTCACCAACAGCAAAGACCCAGGAAGTGGCACATTTTCGAAGGAAACACCTTCTACATAGTGTTTGAACCAGTGGAGTGCCATTTAATCTCCAGTTACTGCTTTTCCATTCACTGTGGCACTCTCCCTGCAGGAGATCATTTCCATTCTGCAAAGAACTGACCCCAGCCCTATTTTTAAAAATCCTAAGTAAATACTTGTAATCCCGATCCACTGGAAATGATCAATCAAGGGGACAAGACTTGTTCTTTGAAGGGCAAAACAGCTGCTTTGTTTCCAATTAGGGGAAAGTACTAAAAATGATAGTCCTAAATAAATATATATTGCAATCCACTGATACCAATTTCAGTGTTTGTGGCAATTAGGGAAACAAATGTATACACACTGAATATTCCCGAGAAGCCAAAAGCTTCCATTGAAAATCTTTGCCAGGAAAACCATCTTTAATGGGCTCTGCTGGGAAAGTTCAGTCCCTTGAGTGTTTTGTGAGCACATGCGTGCGTGTGTGTGTGTGTGTGTGTGTGTGTGTGTGTGTGCGCACATGTGCCTATGTATTTACATGAGAGTGAAGTGTGAAGGACAACCTCAGGTGTCATCTTTAGGCACTGTCCACCTTTATATGGAGATAGGCAGGGTCTCTCATTAGCCCTGAAGTTGCCAGTTAGGTGAGACTGAATGGCCCTGAGGCCAGGGATCTGTTTCCTCCCCATCTTCCCCAGCAATAGGCTCATGGGTGCACTGTAATTACTCCCAGCTTTTAGACATGGGTCCTGGAGATAGAACTCAGGTCCTCATGCTGGGAAGGCTTTACTGGTTGAGCTCTCTCCCCAGTCTTGAGTGTTTTGCATTTTTTGCTTCCCCTGGCCCCAGAAGGGGCATACAGGAGGCATCTCCCTGTGAAGGGACTCCATTCAGCAAAACACTTCCTCAGTGGATGTTCTTGGTTACAAAACTGGGCGGGTGCAAGGGAGGCCCCCACTCCTTGGTGAGATGATAGTACACTGCCATTTTATAATGATGGGAAGACCAAGGTATGGGCTAGTGTGGCCTAAATTTAAGCAAGGCCTTGCAGGACATTGGAGGCAATGCTGTTGTGTGCATTGTCATCTTTTCCTGTCTATATGCCTCATGGAGGAATATAAATACATCTGGAAGACAATGTTCTCACACTGCCGTAATGCTTGGGTGCCTGCAGTTTCTTGGAACATGGGGAAAGTCAAGAGTTTCCAAAGTCAAAGTTTTTGGAAGACTGCCCAAACCTCTGAATGCTGTCTTCTCTCTCTCCCTCTACAGTCTTTCTGTTGAAATATGTTTATCACCGCTCTTTTTGTCTCTCCCCTCCCTTCCCTCTCTCTACCTCACATGCTGTCTCTCTCTCCCTCTATTTTACTTGCCCAGGTTCTAAACACCTTCATTCCATTTATCTTATAGATTTATAAATGAATTAAACAACCCAGAGGTTAAAACTCCTTTTAAATCATAAGGGGCGGGATGGGGTGGCCATGTGATGGGGGGAAGAACTTGGCGTGAGGAGAACATCGGTTCAAGCTAAGTCCATCTGTCTTGAATAATTTAGACCACAGTAGAGTATCAAAGAGGAAAGTGCTGAGATTCTTTCCGACTTGAAGAGTCTCTGATCTTACACATGGTCCTCCAGACAAATAGCTCAAAAGCAATTGTGTGTGAGCATGTCCATTACACAGCTGTGGTACTCAAGTTGGCTGTGCTAAGGCAATTCCTCAATGTTGAAGCTCCAAGAGTGGCTTAGTGATGCTTTTGAAAATCTAAACTCTCTAATGTCTAACTTTCTGCTCACACCACTAGCACTCCATAACCTCAGTTAAAATAAAAAAAGAAGAAAAAAAATGTTTTATAATGTGCAACAGGTGCTTTTGAGAATATCTGGGTACTAATTCAGACTATGAAAAATAAATAATTGGGCAAAATATAAAGCCAGTACTCATTCTGATGTTAAACCAGTGGAAGAAAAAGAATTTTTTGGAAATACTCAACTCGTTTTCTGCAGGCCACTTTTCTATAGCAAGACTGAAAGTGTTAGGTTTTAGGCGGCGCTCTTACTCTGAGAGGAAAAGTCACAAAGCATTGCAAACCTGCTAACAAGAGTTTTATTGAGAAAGATGGAG
>LZPO01066529.1:10543-25260 GCA_001675575.1 Neotoma lepida
TGTGTATGTGTGTGCGTGTGTGTGTGCATTACTACACACATTATTACAAGAAATAAGGAAACAACAGTGATGGAGTTGCTTCCTTTAACCTTTTCTTTAAATCATTTCAACCCTTCAGTTCTCAGAGATGATTTTTCCTTTTACTCATTGCTTTTNGGCCANGATCAACCTAACACCTTACCCTGATATAGGGTCATGAAAGNCTGATCCCTGGGTAGTGTTCCCACCAGCCCTGGGCAGGAGAGTCAGCTCTTTATAATAGGGTGACTATCCCTGACAGTCATAAACTATTCATTTCAATAAGCTCCATGAAGGCATGTAGAACGCTACTCTACAAAGAAATAATGTCTAAGGAGAGAGGGGAGCTGTTCAACCCAATCGTGTAACGCATATATAGATTGAAATGTCATCTTGTGCATTAGTAAAGTATGTGCATTTTTTGAGATTTATGTATTTTTATTTTTTTGTGTGTGAGTGGTTTGCCTGCATGTACATATGTGTGCTGTGTATGTGCCAAGTACCTGCAGAGGACAGAAGAGGGCGCTGAATTCCTGGAAATGAGCTGATACGTGAGTGCTGAGGACTATGTCTGGGCAATTTATAAGCGTTTACTAAGTCAGCTAAAATAGACTTCAGTTGAAAAGAGAATAAGCAAATCAATATATTAATTAGTTGCAATAAACACTCAGTGGTTCCATTCTGGCTTTTGTGAGTCAGAGTCACATCTTTAAGTCTTTTCCTACTCTGGCTTTCAGCTCGACTGGAACTGAGAGCTGGGACACCTGGACTGATGCAGGTTTCTTCTCACAGGAAAACGCAAAGAAGAGAGAGTAAGTGTTCAAAGCAAAGAAGAGAACCATTTGCCACAGCATCTGGTCAGGCTACTGAACTAGGACCCCACCCCCAACCCCTTGTGTGTGTGTGTGTGTGTGTGTGTGTGTGTGTGTGTGTGTGTGTGTGTAACATCTTGATTCCGAAAGAACCATTCAGGCTTTCTCATACAAAAACAAAACACAAAACTGAGGCAAATGCTAGTCTGCTCCTCATTTTGGAGTCATCCTTTGACTATCACTTCTAGGTCACTCCATCCACTGTGGAAGTCTTGGCAGACATGTTAAAAGGGGGAGATTTTTGCTACATTAAGTAAGAGTAAAGATATTCTCTGTTCACTCACTGTCTAGACATGGGAAACATCTGGGAAAGGCACCAGAATTTTCACATAAATTCCATTCCACATGTCTCTGAGGCCCGCTCAGGAAGTGGTTCAACCACTAGTCTCTGATAATAGTCTGTGGGCTCCCAATGCTCCCCTCCATGTGCTCCCCAGCCTGTGTTCTGGTCCCCACCCAATAAACACGAGAAAAGCACCACCTGGTTTCGAACTCAGTGAAGATGCAAATGTGTTTCTTTAACCCTGAGCGGAGTGGTGAAACTAAGTGTTTGCGGCTTTTGTGTGCAACACNCTGAGCTCTGAGTCGTGAATAATGCTCCATCAAGTGGGGAAGCATGTTCTCTCTTCCTGAAAGCTGCTTTCACTCCACTCTCTGGAAAAAAGATGCCTAGAGCCCTGGACTGGTCAGCGCCTTTTCTGGTCAGCATGATGCAAGCTATAGCGATTTGTTCTCGGTGATGTGAGCTTGCCTCCCTGGTCCTTGGAGAGTTCTCAGATCACTCAAACTCTCAAAGCAATCACTCTGTTAATTAGTTCTCCTGACAGTGTGGTGTGCTGCATACATTATGAGATTGCCTTTAAAAATGCCCATCTACGTTTAGCCAGATACCCTGGGAGAGAACAGTTACTGTGCTGTGTGTGACTTTGCATGCTCCCNGTGTCTGAACATGATATGCAGGTTCTTCCTTGGCATGGATTGTTGTCTCCTCCTTTTGAAATTAAGTAGAGTGATACTTCAGTGACCCTGTGGAAAGGAAGCGATGGTTGGCAGTCTGCAGGTGTCTCATACACTGTGTGGTAGAGTCTAAAGAGTCTTTGTTAAGTTNACGAGGCAAGACTGTATTTAGACAACATTGGTACTTCTTCAGCTTAGTTATGTCTGACTGGAGACTCCAACTCAGAAGCATCTGTGAGATCATCTGATGAAGAGACTCTTACCTNAAAACTAGAAGAGACTTTNNAAACTCTGTCTGTGGCAATGCAGGTCACATGGTGCAAAACATCACGGCCAGCCCTGCTGCCACTGTGGCACTCAGGAGCAGTTCCTCCAGGAGAGAATGAACATAAATGGTAGAGCAGGAAGTCTGAGAGGAGGAGTTGCAACCACGGAAAAGAGCAAGAGAAGAATGACTTCTGANGTAGCCTTCTCAAAAATGGANTTCAAATATCTCACCAAAAATATGTGAGGACTAATCTATGTGATTTATATTCATCCTCACTAACAGTAAAGAGGGTCAGTTACTTCCATATTAGCCAAGATGAAGAGGAGGAGGAGGATTAAAATACACTAATCTGGAATATTTTGTATGAATTCACAAATAAAATTTAAGAGCAACAACAACAAAACACCCCCAACATCACAATCCTGCTTTTGATACAACCGTTGCAATTGAGGAAGATGATAATCCTGATTCATCCTCCCAGGAAACTCTCNATAGTTGGTTAGCTCGATATGGTTCTGGTAGCAATACACCGGCAGGTAGGTACTGTCAACTGTGTTACATTCTCTATGGGGAAAGATGGACCAATGGGAACCAAGTCACAATTAAAAGAGAGAAGTTGCAGCNTGCTTTTGAGCAGCAAGGTGACTACAGCCCTCGCTATGGACCGGGTACTCCTAAAAGCTAGAGAAAAGGAATTTTGAAAGATTTATACCATAAATAAATAAATACATGTTTTAAGAATTAAATGTGTTTATCCTGACTTAAACATTGCACAAGGTTTTCATGAGAGAAACATGACGTAAACACACATAAATATAATTTTTATAATATTATGTATCAGTTACAAATAAGTTCTAAAAATTAAAAAGAAAAAACTAACAGTAAGACCTTAAGCATAGAACATATTTTAAAGTAGGCTACAGTGGGACAGCAAAGATGTGAAAGATTGTAGGTACTACAAAACTGTCAGTCCTGCATGCAGTTAGTTCTCTGTGGGGGAGGGCAAGCTGGGAGAAAGAGGTTTGTCAGCCAAAGCGGGAAAACTGGGACAACACACACTGAACGGCTACAAATCCATTCATTTTAGAATTTACCNTTCTGTGGACTTTTAGGAATGAATTAGCATCCTAGTACATTGAGAGGGAGTATCTGTCTACCTGCTAACGTTGTTTAAAATGGGGCAAACCTAGTTCAAATAGAAAGAACTTGATTAATGACAAAACTCCATCTATGGACTTAAAGCATGGTNCATACTAATCTCTTGTCAGCATGATCAATAGCTGTGTTATTGCTGTTTCACGTGTCCTTGTTTACTCTGGAGGACAGTTAATACCTCTGAAATCTCATGGGAATATCTAATGGGGAACCCATCACCCATGGATACAGGNGGAGGCTTTGGCAGCCAGGGGCTGGTGTTGAGAGGNGGTTTCGTTATAAAGATAAAAGAATCAATTTAAGGAAAGCCCCTCTTCTTATTTGATGCCACTTCTCGGTGGCCCAGGACCTAGCACACAGGCTGCTTGCCTTCCATGGCTTTCCATAAAGTCCAAGAGCTGGCAGGGCTTATGCTCATTCTGCAACTGTCAAGAAGGTAGAATCTTTATATACAGAAATGCAAAGAAAATAGAATCATTTGCTCTACTAAGTAGACAGTAGGTCTTTTGATATTGCTGTTTGCTTAGTGCTCTCATTTTATTTTGTATTTTTCCAGGATGGGAATGGGCCCAGAGCCTCATAAGTGGTAGATGAATGGGTACTTTAGCAGTAGGTCNNTTCCCAGCCTCAACAGTGACTTTGCAATGAGATTCTGTGTAGTTGGAAAGAGGGTTAGCAAGGGGGAAAGTTAATTTTCTCTCTTTAGCGTTGAACAGTCCTGTGCATGCAAAGAACGTATGTAGGAAAGACAGTTTTAAGATCTCATGTTANACGGCACCAGGTTAAAGGGAGGCGAATAGAANTGGATAGAATAGAAGAAGCGGATAGAATAAGAAGCCACGGTTGAAATGTCATCATTTCATCTCCAGCCACAGCATATGCCCACTTCTTTATGGATTACTTCCCTGTTGAGTTGAAGATTAAGTTGGAAAGGCTGATCAGAGAGAGGCCACTAAGTCACTTTAAAGCCTTAATACACAGGAAGGAAGCTGCAAGCCCATTTGGCAGTGAGAAACCCCTTAAAATTTTTTTAGATCACACTAACTGCTTACTTAGAAGAAAAAATATTTTCAAAAATAAACCTTAAGGGGCTCGAGAGATGGCTCAGTGGCTGCTTTTCCAGAGGTCCCCACATCCAGATGATGGCTCTCAACTGTCTGTAACTCCAGTTNTAAGGAATCTGATGCCTTCTTCTGGCATCCATTGGAACCAGGCACTCATGTGGTACACAGATACACATGCAGGCAAAATATCCATACACAAAATAGAAAATAAAATATAACTTAATGCTGTTGTTGGCATGGCATTTCATAGAGTATTTTTGCTGGCTGCAGGATATGTTAATATTTCCCCTGAAGGAGACCAGTTTTGATTTTATTTTTAGCATCTTTCAGCTAATACATCAAATTAGAATTTTTTAAAGTCCTTCTATTTAGAGGTTCCTCTTTGAGATTCAGATCTTCCAGTGAACACCTCGCTTCCCATGCACGTGATGGAAACAGTCACNTAATGAAGTGAAAACTATTTTTACTTTAATCCAGGTTTCTGTATTCTACCACACCCAAGTATTTTCCTGGAAAATGCTAATGACTAGTAAAGCGTAACGACTTAATGGGGNCTCNTCTCTGGCCCCTAACAGTCTGTAAAGACTGGAAAGGGCCCTCATTCAGATAAGGAGAGGTTGAAACTTCACTGGTACATACAACAAATGCTTACAATGCGTTGAAACATTTCACACCAGAGGGAGGGTCCTTAGACTCCTCACAGGATATCCCTGCAACTTAGCAGATTCACAAGTCATCTTCCTCTCCAAGATTATATAGGCAGTAAGGACTTCTGACGAGGAGGCTCACCAACTCACAGACCTGTGGATCTGCCTGACCCTGGGGTGGAGAACTCAAGGATGTAGCTTCTGTGAGTCTGCCAACACCCAGGCTGGGCTGGGCTTTTTGGTGATGGAGCTGCATTTGAGTGGTCCCTACTCCAGGAAGTAGCTCCCACCTATACTCATGTGTACAGCCTCAAGACACTCACTGGCTTGCCAAGTTGCCCTTTGGTAGATGGTTATTTTGGTCTGTCGCTGGTCCCTTATCTGGAATGAATAGATGTTTCTGTCACATTTCTCTGGGGATTAAGTCTCACACAACATATGGAGAACATCAGAATTGGCACGATGGTGTACCCATGTAATCTCAGTACTTGGGAGGAACAGGTAAAAGTATAAGCATGCAAGGCCAGCCTTATCTAGATGCAAATTTGAGACCGGTCTCAGCTTCATGAGATCCCACTTCAAAAAGAAAAAAAAAAAGATTTGCCAATGAATAGGTGGATAAATATAGAGATGTAAATAATAAGGTCAATATTTGGGCAATAGAGTTATTAATTGAAATTTGGGGTCATAAATGAATATAAAAACTTGTTTTACTTCGCTTTCATGAATATCATCTTGATGTAGACCAATTTATTTTTACTGCATAATTAAGTTCAGCAAAAAGAATTTTAATTTTCTTAGTGATTGTTGGTAGTACAGCACCTGACTTCTCCAAATTCAATGCTCAGATTATAGGGAAAGGATGTAACNGACACATGATGACAGACTGTGATGTTGAGCTCAAGTGTATGTCATAAGTGAAACGGGTGCACGATTAGGGCCATTTCAGGGCTAGGGACCAAGAGCAGGAAATTCAGACTGAAGTGACCCACCTTAGGAACATCCTGAATGGACTGCCATTGTGCTCAAATTCTATGCTTTTCTTTTTATTGAGAAGAGGATTTGGCCTTATTTCTGATTGCTGTTTTTTTCATTTCTTGTTGTCAGCCTACCCTTCAATAATCTTTGTCTTTTGGGAACTAAAGCTTAAATTAGGAGTCTTGGTTCTGCTAACCAAACACTCTACTATTGGGCTGCACAACAATCCCGTGTTAACCTAAATTCTGTAGAAATCCATAGCATAGTAGTAAAACAATTATAGTTGTCAGAGTGTGTCATTTGTTGGTATATTATATTATTTTCAGCACTCACTCATCACAATGCCATGTGATAGATTCAAGTTATCTACATTTTTTTACCGGGAGGAAAAATGGGCCCGGAGAGAATATGTGACTTTTGGATAGTGACACAGTGGTTGTGTTGTGGTACTGGGCTTCTGAGAGCACAGTTCCTACTCTCAACTAGAACAGAATTGTCCCTTCTCTTGTCATCCCATCCTCTGCTAATCCAGTGTTTTCCTTCTCCCCCTGAGATGGGCAGTGAAGAGATTTCTATTTGTTTTGTGTGTTGGGCATGGCACCATTAGGCTAGCAAGGCCTTTTTCTTCTTAACTGACCTATAGGAAATACGGAAATCTATCATAAGAATGTTTAGAATTCCACAGAACACACCACAGCAAAGCAGTTCAAGTTCAGAGACAACTGGAGCAGGGCATTCGGGAGTCAGAGTGATGTTTTTGCATCTCGTTCGCGTCTCTTGTACACNTTCACTCCTGCTGGCTGGATCATCACTCTCTCCTCACCCTGCACACTGTTTCTCTTTACTTCAGGGACATTCTCTCAGTCAATGGACAAACGAAGGGTTAGTACAATCTATACATCATTTTCAAAATGAACTGTAGTCCTCCAAATTTTGTCCAGTGTCAAAAAGTCATACTAAGTAGTTCCTTTTTTNAATGACATAATTTCTACTCTTTTTCAAAAGGAATGAATTAAACAGTCTTTTCAGCCAATTATAGGCAGATAGAGATTGTCCATGCCAGTGTGATGACCTCTATTTGACTTTCACTTGAGTGGGAGTGTGATTGCAGTAGGTCAGCATTCACATTTATAGGATTACAACTGCCCAGCTATTTATCTTTACGTTGTGTTTCAGAGCCAAGCATGAAACAAATGCTTTCTGGATGCCTGCTAGGCTGTTAAACTATTTTAGAAATACAGCACATAACTATTTATTTTAAATGATGTCTAATTTGGTCAAAAGATCAAAATTAGACCATGGCAAAAGTCAAGCATGTAAAATTAGTTGTAAATAGTGTAAAAATTGAAACACATTTGAATGTGTGTGTGTGTGTATGTGAGTGTGTATGTGTGTGTGTGTGTGTGTGTGTGTGTGTGTGTGTGTGTGTTTTGCAGCTGGCAGACGTGTAGTATCTCATTAGGGTCTCTCAACAACCCACCGAGGGGGGTACACAATTCTACTAACATTTGGGTTTTCCAAGATGAAGTGATGTGCAAAAATTCACAGGCTTCTAAGAGTTAGGATTGGCCTGGAGCCCAGGACCGCTAGTTCAAAATGCATACCAGTTTCTATTGACTGTGGCACCATCACCTTTGAAAGAATATGAAGGTCCNTTAGTCAGAAAATAGGAGGCTCTTTTAGAAAAACCTGAAAGAACTACTAGAGACGGGAATGGAAGAGTGCAACAGCTTAGGTTTATTGAAAGTGACACAAAATAAACCCAAAACACATGAGGCAAAAATAAAAAACGACTGTCTCCGAGAGAGATCTGTCTGCCATTGGATGCTCTGTGTTCTTGCAGCTGTCTCCACAGAGAACACATCACTCAGTGTAAAGGTCATTGTCGGGAGACAGACTGTGAGCTTGAACCTGTTAGCCACAGCAGGAGCTGCGCAGTCTCAGTTTGGCTTACCATGGCCTTGTTTCAGCCTGGATGCAGTGACCAACTCAAAGAACACATGGCAGGACTCAACCCAAACAACTGGCCTAAACCTTTCCCCAGAGTGTCCTGGAAAAGACCATTTCTAGGTGCTGTCCAGTCTCCAGCGGCTGTTACTCCCCTCATTATGTTCTTGACCCCCACATAGACAGATGAAGGTGTAGTTGGGATAATAAATACATTCTGGGGTGACTGTGGCTAATTGTAAGACCCTGTGTACCTCAAAGTATCTAGAGAACAGGATTTTGAGTGTTCCCACCATAAAGGTTGATGTTGGAGGTGAAGAATATGCCAACTGCCCTGACTCCTTAATTCAAATGAAACATTGCACTGTGCTTCATAAGAATGTGCAGTTAGTATGCTAATTAAAAACAAACTGAAAGTAAAATTCAATCTGAAAAGATGATTTCTCATCTCTGGATTTGATGGCTTACCTGCAGTGGGCAACTCTGTGTTGTGGGAGAAGTCCTGCCCAACCATGAAGGTCAGCAGAACCTCACGGTCCTGCACCTCACAGCAGCCTGCAGAGGGGGAGATGCTCCTGAGAAAACCTTTGCCCTCTGAATCCCGTCAGCCCAAGGTCAGCTTGCCCCTTCATAGCTGATGAAGCCAATATATTCTCTGCCTTAAGCTGGGTCCAGTTAGGTTTCTGTCACCTGTTATTTCAGCAGCTTCTAGAACAATAGCATTGTCAGGCAGCTGTGCTGCAAGGTACAGCTGGGATGCCATGTGTCACCTGTAGTTCTATGGGTAATTGAAAGGCATTGGAGCTTTCTCAGACGTGAATTTTATATTAGTGTTAGAAATTAAGACAGAGCTACAGTGAATGAGATTTTAAGTATGACATTTTTATCTAGCATGAATTAAGAACGAACAGGATACATTTCAAGCTTAGGTAAAAAGGAAATAAAACACGTGAAAGTGCTATTTGTTGTAGCTTATGTTAAAGATATTTGGAATTGTAGCTATGCTGCAGTGTTTCTGTGTTCACAACCACATGGATACCTGTTGATCTGAGGGAGAGGAGACTGAGAGTGGGTACTGTGCTCCCAGGGAAAGGAAAACCACACTTGGTATCAGAGGCACACAGGTGACTTCCTATCTGTCTCATCATTTTTGCCAAGTTCCAGAGGGAAAGAAACGGCATTCTCCANGTCGCAAGTGCTGGGGACAAGTGCTGGGGATGCAGCACTTGCAGGCCTGGGTATCAGCTCATGTTCTTTGATCTTGCTCTGATGCCTACTGAGGTCTCCACTCTGAAACTAAAACGCTTCACAGGGGTGAGGATGCCGAATGCCACCCTTCCTGCATCAGCTTCTAAACTCTGTGAAACGATATCTAATGGGTTACCATTACTGACAGTTCTTACTAAGAACTGAGGCATACTGGTGTTTAATCTTTCAAGTCTCTTCAGGAATTCTCTCTCTAGTTCTCTCTCTCCCCCATCTTTGTCTCTCTCTTTTCCTCTCTTTTTCCCTGCCCCTCTCATTCCTTGAACTATATGGTACTGATCCAGCAGCGTGTATCAGGAGCTCTGTTTCCTTGGTATGTGTTCCGTAATAGCTACTCCAAATGAGAGGCCAATCCACCCGACTGTAGCTTCAAGCAAGATGGGTTTCTGAAACATGAAAGAAGGGCCAAGGATCACTGGGCAGTGTAGCACTCTCTTAGTGGCTGGATCATAGCTTATTCCTCCTGAGAGGGTTGACAGGGCTGGGCACTCAGAGTGCAGCCCTGAGGTCACCACATCACTAGCAGAGTGAGGCNTGGCTCTCCCATGTCAATGGCTGGCCTTTGCTAACTAGTGCTATGTGGGGTCTGTTCTTTCTCAAGGCACAGCCATACATTTAGAATCCTCACGGTGGAATGAGAGCCCAAGCCTAGAGAGCCATTTACCTTTCTGACACTGAAAAACCAGGGTGGAGAGAGGGAGAGAGATGGGCTGGAATGAGGACCTCGGTGCAGGGCAGACAGGGGTGGGGGTGAGGGTGGGGTTGTGACTCTGCTTTGCCCTTACAATGATGGAAACTGAAGTTCATTCAAGGAGCCACGTCAGTGAGATGGTGGAGTGGCCTGTTTCCTCTCTTCCCTTTTAAAGCCCTTTGATATCTTGGTTTTTCCAAGATCATGTTGGGTCATAGTGGGCAAGGACCCAGTAGCCCATCACTTGAAGAATCTTTGCTTTGCAGAGGTAGACCCACTTCTGGTTTAGACAAAGAGTGTCTGGACTGCCCTGTGGTAAGTATATGGAAATGAGGCGGCTAAAACATTCTTTTGAACAGTAGAGGGTTAAAGAAACACTCTCCAAAAGCTCTTGTCTGTCTGGTGTAGAGACACGAGACAGCTGTTTGTGACTTGAATCCTGGGCCAAGTCTAGCTGCTACCCAGTGGTGTTTCTGTAGAAGTTCGCTCTTCAGTCTGTGAGCCTGATGGGACATTTCAGCTTTCAGAAACTTTCCCAGACAGGGTGACCACCTGGCACCCTGGGAATGGTTGTGTACGGAGACCTGCCTCAGGATTCACTCCCTGGAAGCAGGTGGTGAAGTGGAGTTGGGCTGCACACTGATCTGTGGTGTTCCAGCTGGAGGCTTCAAAGAGGCCCTTTCCACAGCCCAGCAGCCTGCTGTAAATCTTCTCCAGGAGTCAGTCACACAGGAGAGTGCAGACATGATCCCACTCTTATCTCAGACCTTATCACAGATTCTCACAAGGGACAAAGACCCTTTTCAGGATATTAATGTGTACTGAGGTATTGGATTAAGTCAAAAGTTGCCTTTCTTAAGAAGTCTTCAGAGCTGTTTTGCACAAGCCTAAGCACAAGAGAGATTTAGTATAAGTCTGGTCCCCACTGGAAGCTATAAGAAACTCTGTAAGTGATGAGCTGTTCTTCAGGTTAAGGGGATGGGCCCCCAGAGTCCCTAATTCATGCATGTGGTTGATAACTCTCAACAGATCTGAGGAGACTCCATTACAGGTGACGCACACACACACACACACACACACACACACACAGAGAGAGAGAGAGAGAGAGAGAGAGAGAGAGAGAGAGAGAGAGACATGCATACATGTCAATATAGGAGCCAGAACACAGAAAACATTTTTATTTGAAAAAGAAAAAAGCTGCAGACGGTTTGCTTCACTGACTCTCCTAGGGGCTAAGGGGTATGGTTCCTGCCAGGAGTTCTGTCCTTGTTACTCACAGTGATGCTAGAGATGCTCAGGAACACATGGGAAATAATTTTTGAAATGAATCATAGGCAAGAGACTCAGAAATCCTCCATCCCTTTGATTCCTGTAATTGCTCAGTAGGTGGCATGCTGAGTCCCACACAAGACCTAGCTGGCTTCTGAGCTGCCAGAAGCCATGTTTGTTTCCCAGCCAGATGGTTCCTTGTACCTTAATGAGACTCCCCACCCTGTTGTCAACTATTGAATAAAATGGACTATTATTGTGAATGAGCCATTTCCACTGGGCGTTGGTCCCCTGGAGACTAAGTTTAGACATTAGTTATTTCATATTAACAGCTCATGGTGTTTTGTAGTTGGATTTGTTTTATCAACTTGTTTTTACCTAACTGCCTTATTATTCCATAGAAATAAGCAGAAGGAAGTGTGCTGTTCTATGAAAATCAAATGTAAAAGATGCGTTGTCCTGAATTCAGTCTATCCTGTAATTGGTGCGGTTATAGAAAAATCCCCAGGCTAATCTCAACCTGCTGAAAATACCTTATCTTAGTTGCAATAATTCAGTTGGCAATGAAAGCGTTCGGNTGCATGTCTAGAGTGTATTTAGGGCTACAAGACAGTTGCAAGGGAGGAGAACTCCCTCATCCCCATGCTCAGTTTCTCCCGTTGATGCCACTTCTCATCCCTTCAGTGTTGCTGTTGTGGAGGGTGGCTATTGCAGGGAGTCTTGTTCATAGACGTAGAGTCGGTGGGAGACAGGGATGGAAAGAGGTGAGCAAGTAACTTCCGGTCATCAGTTCAGTCAGATGGATTTGCTTTCACCCTTTCAGGGAAACTGAAAATCTCCATCAGGAAACAGTTAGGAACTTCAGAGTACACTGGGTGAGGAATTTCCAGTGTCCAGGAGAGTGTCACCTCCCACCTCACTCTCTAGCTGCCTCTCCATTATGGCCACGAAGGCAGCGACCTTCAGTCACTTACACGTTGATGTATTTCTGAGGTAGGGCCTTCCATGTCATTTTTCTGCCTTACNAGATAAAAGGGAACAGTTTGTAGCCATTTTCTATTTAAACAGAGTGGTCTTAGATATAAGATAAACAAATGTGCCTAGTGAATGGAAGCATTTATTTAAGTGCCCGGAGCAATTCTGAACCATCCAAGTTAATATTTCTTTTACCTCTTCAGTGGGAACTGTCAGAGAGATGGTATCGAGAGAAAGGTTTCTTTAATTTGTCTTTACACTCGAACCACTAATTTGAAATGATTTAAAAAATGTTTTTATATAAATATTTTTCAATTAATAAAAAAACCAGTGTAAAATGTAATGTCAAATATTGAGGACGTGTAATTTTCTAACATGGAAGTACAATTGAACACCAGAAAATTAGGAGATTTCTTATTTTTATTTAAAATTCTGCTTACAATCTGAAGACAGTGCCAAGTGAAATAGCTATTTAGAGTTTTTTCTATAGATAGTTTGGATTTATAAGCAGTGTTGCATAAACAAAGTAATATGAAAATACCTAAAAAGCCCTTTAATTTCATTCAGGGAAATTTATTCACAACACTATCTCTATCTTATGTGCAGGCCACATGGAAGGATGGCCTCTGAGGTTTATTGAGCCTGGATGTCTGTGAAGGATGAGTTCCAGAGGCCCCTCNACTACTGCAACCATGGGTGCTCCAGTTCCTTTTATAAAATGATGCAGTATTTGCATATAATCTCAGTATATCTTCTCCTATATTTACTCTTTTATGGAATGGGGTTTGCAAGACTCATTCAGAAAGCTCAGAAAGTTGTGAGATCCACAGGACGTCTCCCCAAGGTTACATAAGCAGCAACAGTTGCTGGGGAGAAGGCACTCTGTCCAGGGAGCTGACTGAAAGTTGGGTAAGGAGCTTCCGGAATGCAACTTTCATGAGTGGTCACTCACACTGGCTTGGGTTTTGTCGATGCTACAGCTGCCTTTGAGATACTCAGGCTCCTGTAAGTAACCCCAGGCAACCCACTGGCGCACTGTGCTAGACTTGGGGAACATCATTAATTTGGGTGAAATAGTTTCTTCAGCTTGTCATCTGTGCTTTGTCTAGAGGGACCAGACATTTGTCTCTCCAGGAAAGTTACATCATAGTACTCAGTGTTACTGCTGTGTAAGTAGTCATTGAATTATCTCAGGAACAATGACAAGAAGGAGATCTGCACGTTCTGTTCAGATACAGCTCTCTTTTTGATAGATATTGTGGATCTACAGTTGGTTAGATATATAAACGTCAAGTCTACAGATTTCAGAGCACCAACGGGATGGGAGTGTGGGTCATTCTCATTTATTCGTTCACTNATTCATTGGGTGACTCATGAACGTTGTTGGGTTGTGTATATGGCACTGGGGTATAGTGACTAGAGAGGCTATTTGCTCCTTGTGCCTTTTAGGGGACAGTTGTGCATGTGCAGCCAAACAGAAGGGAACATAGACATAATGTTCAAGCCCACATGTGCACAGGGGTGCTCTCAGGAAGCACTTGGAGCAACAGCTGATTAGGGAACTGGAAATAGTACCTTGAAGGGTCAGGACACAGCTCCGACTGAACACCAGTTCTGGGCCTGTTTCAGAGAGGGGCTTCAATTCAGCTGAAGGAGAAGTGAGCCGTTCCTCAGAAGTGTGCTTACACACCTGCCTATGATACACCTGGAGAGGAGCAGCTGTGGAGAGTGAATTGTCTCAGAAAGACACTCAGTGCTCCTCTAGCTGGTATTCTCTGACTTGCCTCATTTCTTACTCAAGGAGCAGGGCAGCACAGACAAAGGCTAGCTTGTGGTGTGCAGGTTTGTCATGAAAATCCAGTATACTTTTATTCTAATGAGATTCCTGTCNGAAGAAGAGAACAAAGAGTATATTCATTCTGATAAAGGTTTGGTATTTTCATTTTTCTAGAAATTTATATATAATTTACATGTGCATTTCAGAGAGTTCTTAATTTGATGATAGCTTCCTAGCTTCTTTGCATATGCTTGTGTGGGAGGGTTAATCTCCCAGCCCTGGTTTGTTATTAGGACTCCAGATGACAGATGCAGTCCATAAGTAATAGACACCTAGTTTTGGGACAGACCAAAATTTTCAATGATCAGGTTCTGAAACTTCTCTTCTTTGTTTTTGTTCAGCTGGGAGCTTGGAATTTCCTGCATGCGGAGTAGCTGAAGTTCCACCACTGGCCTTGGTCTTGGGGATCTGCTGGAGTTCAGCAATCAAGTCTGTGATGGTGGGAGACACTGCTGGAGACCTTGTGGCTGTTGACAGCCCTTTGATGGTTAACAATTCTGTGGTAGTTGGTCTCTGTTAGAGGTGTTGTGTTTGTTTTTGTGATGTGATTGGCTGATTTTTGAATGTACTGTACACATCATATGACAAATGCCTGGACATATATGACACTCAGAGTTGTAAGTGTGTGGGTGGGTTAAAATGACTTTATGTTTAACTTAGCTAATCAACTTAATGGGACATAGTTACTTACCATTAAGAAGATCCCTGACATATAAATGAAAACATACATTAGAGACAGGCAGAGCCCAACATACTTGAGGGTGTAGTGAAAT
>LZPO01066529.1:68865-79470 GCA_001675575.1 Neotoma lepida
TTCAAAAACTTCCCAAAATTGAGCCACCCAGTGGGAACCAATACACAGCAGTGTGTTTAGGGGCATAATAAATCATCACACTTTGTATATATAGCAAAATATGATCAACAGAACTTCCTAACAGATTGGATTTAGAGTAGGGCACACAGTACACTCTCTCATTGAGAAGGTTTAATTACTGGGAATTCATTTTAAAATAATTCCTTTNAAAACACAAAAAACAACAAACAATTATTGGTTTAATTATTGAAAAGTAAATAATGAAATTACAAGTAAAACTATAAATAATACAGAATAACAAAATTTTCATAATTTAAAATTTTTGAAAGTGGTACCAATAAGGGAGATGTAGTTCATCAAAAGGATAAGAATTCAACTAAGTAAAACAACATAAAAACACTGTCTTTCTTCTCAAATTGGGGTTAGGGTGGGGAGAGGGATCTGGAATTCAGAAGTAATGACCAGAAATATCATTCAATAAGAAAGAAAGCTGAACACAAGATGAAATTCAGAGTAGCGGGCTAAGGCTGGACAACCTGGCAAGCTGGTGGGAATCAGAGCTGAAGGGCTTGGGATTTGGACTTGGAATTGGTATGTATTTTCTTTTGGTCCTTAAAAAGACAAATAAAGGACAAACAAAGAACTATCAGAAACAACTCAAGGGGGTATTTATGTAGACTCACAGTTTCACAGAGTTCAGTCCACAGTTGTGTGGTCCTTGTCTTGGGCAGAGCATTATGGTGGGAGGGGCATGTGCTGGAGGAGAGTGGCTGATTCCATCGTGGAGAGGAAGACAACCAGGACAGGTATTTATAACACTCAGAGGCATGCCACCAACGGACAAAGGCTTCCAACCAGGCCCCCACCTCCTAATGTTTCCAAAACTGGCCAAAATAGAGCCACCAAGCGGGAAGCAAGCATTTAGCATGTGAGCCTGTGGAGGTCATGTCATATTGACACCATGACACGGGCCATGAGAAGCAGGAATAAGTGCTTCTCACGGAAGTGCCGAAAGCTTGGTGGGCACTTTGTGTCTGCATTGTGTTGATGCTGTATTGCTTCTCTGAGATGTACTCAGCCCTGTGTCAATCATCCCTACAGCTGAGGCCCTTGCAGATCTGCTGTGAAGACAACTGACTTGTGCACTGAAGGAGACTGAACGCGACCTTCACAGGAGGAGGCCCCACCATCGGGAAATCAAGTGGAAAAACTAGGGAGGTGTCATGACGATCAGAGCAGCCGGGGAAGAGAATATAATTTTGATATAATATGATGTAGTATAACATTGCAATATAATATAATACAACTAATATATTTTTTGGCTTTATTTTTCAATTGGGAATGAAACTCTAGGCTTGGTTCATGCTAAGCAAGTGCTCTGCTACACTGAGCTACATCCCTAGACTTTAGGCATATATTTTATGATTAGAAAAATGACACTTTATTATTTTGAAAATGAGAATTTTTGAAAGGTAAAAATTTAAGGAAAAGGATGGCCCATGACCTTACCAGGAAGCTTGGACCTTTACTGAAACTGAAGCCGTCACTGAGCACAATAGGCTGTTAGATCACCGATGCTTGTGCGTGTATGACTATATTTTGGCTGAGTTNATTAGTCTGTTTTGACTGCACACACGAAGTGGAAACNACCTTCACTTTTAAGAGCGTTTTTGCCCAGTGCTTTCTACTGTATTCAGCACACTTTATTATGCCAAAGTCGCCCAGTTCAGTCTTGCAGGNCTCTNTTCTTCCATGGAATATCCACAAATAGACACGACATACGCAAGCACCAAAATGATGCATCTGGATTTCTGATTTAGCTGAAAGATGTGTAAAAATGCATGGAACCACATCTAAGGAAGGAAAAGAACACTTTTTCCCCAACCATCAGTGTGATTTATGATCCCTGAACTGTTTCCCCATCCCTTATTTGAAAATTGGCCTGAGCAAGAATGGAAGAAACCCAGATCTGAGGCTCTGGAGCGCTTGGAAATGGGTATTAGTGGATCAAATGCTTGGCACGGGCTCTGCTGTCAGCACCTCAGGTGTGTAATGCATTTCAAATTTTCAAGAGACGACTTTGATTTTGACATAATTCACACTCAAGTATTTCTTTAGATCAGGCTGAGTAATAGCCAAACACAAAGAAAGATATTACCTGGAACGAGCTATAATACCCTTTCCAATATTTCCAACTACAGCTAATAGGAATGTAATCTTTCCATGGCTCTGATAAATAAAAACTTAAAAAAATGTTTTTAATGATCTTATCCCTGGTAGGTGCCAGGATGACAAGTGGGGCCACAAACTTCAATAGCACATAATGATGTTTTGAAAACAGACAGAGGGAAAAAAAATGAAGGTTTCTCATCCACTTCTGCAGTGCAGTGTGTTGGATACATAGTGCCTGGGAGGCACAGTCTCTAAACTCCCCACCACTCACCGATTCNTCGCAAATGAAAACACATTCCTGAACTCCAGTTTGAAATTCTTNCTCCTGTAACAAAGTTGTCCCCTCTAAAACTGGTCCTGTACTTGTAAGCCCAAGTGAATGTCATCTGTGTTTAGAATGGGTCACCCTGATGGTTACTTCCTCCTTGTCCAGTTGTCAGCATAGTGGAAGAGTGGTCCGTCCTGCCTCTGCTCTATGCCTAAGAACACTAGCTGATCCAGGGATCCATTCCTGAAAACTCCAGAGAAGTCAGGTAATTACAGCTCCAAATCATTTTTTTTTCCCCCTGAAGCACTCACTGTTCAAGGTTTTTAGGCTCCCAGAGAAACTTAAGCGATGGTGGGTGCGTCTTGGATCAGAGTGATGACTGTTCAGTTATGAGAAAGCGGGAAGTAAATTAGACAGAGGCAATCTGAAGTAAGTGTGCACATGAAAGGACACGGAATTCTCCCAAGCATTGTCCCAGCCCATTGGTGCCACAATGAACTCCACCCTATCCCCTTCCTCACCTCCTCGATAGCTGCTTCCAAACACTCCTGAGAGTACATCCCTTTTCACATGGCAACCAGGTACCCCAACTTCCCTCACACCGTTAACCCCAACCTCCAGTCTTCTAAGAACTTGAACCTTAACCTCACGATGTCAAATATTTCTGGTAAGGTCACAACATTTGTCTCAAGAGGAGCTGATCAGTAGTAGCCCAAAAGACCAAATTGGGGCCATACTGGCCCCAGTGATCAGCTGGTTCTTTTCATAGATACCTTAAGCCTATTTAAAATCCATTCAGAAGAAATGTCCTGGTGAAATGACATGAGATCAGTGACATCTGCCATGGTAAATGACAGTTCCCCAATGCACTGTGCACCACCAGGCCATTCTTTCCTGTATGGACAAAGGGCTTGCACAGGGTTGACGTCTATAAATCTATTGTACGTCTGATAAATGTTAGAACCCTGCAAAAATTTACAATGATCACATTCCTAGGTTACTATAGTTCCATAAAAACAAATTACCCAGAAGCTTCAAAGTGAGGTGCTGTAAGTTCACACATAAAACTCCCAGAAGTGACAAATAGGATGGCCCTCCCTACACACAGTGCTGACTAGAGTTCTCCTAGGGACGCTCTAACTTCATGGTCAGTTTGAAACTTGTCTTTGACTCTCACATACGTAAGAGGTCAACAAACACATCTAAGCCATCAGTCAGCGTGATTAAGGAGATTCAGTCTTTGCTTTCTCGACTAACCAAGGTGTAATTCAAGCAGAGTGAACACTTTTGCCACATTTGTATAAATAAAACACCTGGCTTCTAAAGTATCCTCATGAGATGGGGGTGGAGCTTAGTGGCTGTGAGCTTGTGCTTGCCTACCATTTATGAGACTCTCAGTTCTATCCCTAGCATGGCAAAAATGGATGAATGAATGGATGAATAAGCAGATAAGGGGCCAAGGCGATGGTTGAATATGTCAGAACACTTACTTTCTTGCCCGAGGACCTGAGCTTAACTCTTAGGACCCACATAACTGGTTGTAACCCCAGATGTGGGGTGCAAAAGATAAGAAGGTTGCTGAGTTGCCAGCCTAGGTTCAGGTTCAATGAGAAACCTTGTCTTAAGACAGTGGCTCTCAGCCTTCCTAACGCTGCCACCCTCTAACACAGTTCCTCATGTTGGGACCCTCCCACCATAAAATGATTTTGGTTGCTAATTCATAACTAATTTTGCTACTGTGATGAATCATACTGTAAATAAATATTTGATATGCANGATANCTGATATGTGACCCCTGTGATAGGGCTGTTAGACTCCCAAAAGGGTCTCAACTCACAGGTTGAAAACCACTGTCTTAAGGTGGAGTGTGTTGAGTGGGACACCCACATTTCCTTTGGACTCTCCATACAACATGGGTGCGTACACCACACACATACCCTTCCCTCCAACAGCAAACACACACACATACATACATACATACATACACACACAGACACACACAGAGAGAGAGAGAGAGAGAGAGAGAGAGAGAGAGAGAGAGAGAGAGCACATAAACACAACACAAAAAGAGAAAAGCAAGTAAGAGACCCAGCAGGATTCAATGCTTAGACAGCACTTGACCTGAGAGGTGGTGCTTTGGTTTCTTTCCCTGTAACTGCTTTTTAAAAAATCAGCTGACACACTCTGTAAGACTCTTNAGTGCTCCTGGGCAGCAGCTGCCACAGCAGAAAATCCAGCCAAGCCCCTGGGATGAGAGAAATGGCCCTCATCCTATGACACACTGAGTATGATCAACAATGTATTACTTAGCAAAATATCAGCAGTGCTAACAGGCTGAAGAACATCAATGTTATATTTACCTTTTTCCAAATCCAGGTGTTCACAGAGAAAGCAAAACACTCCATGATTCCTAGGATCTGGACCAATGCTCACAGCTGGGCACTGGTGGTTTTTTTGTCCAAATACAGACCACTCTATGACCATTGAAGAAACAAAAGTACTTTGTAATCAAGTCAGACTGCAGAAAGACATGCATGCTGTCAATGCCACATCAGACATCCCCATCCTTTCCACTGTGAGCAGCTACCACTGCCTTATCAATTACAGCCTGAATCTCCAGCTCTCCCATCTTCTGATTAAGATTTACTGATGTGTTTGATTATCATATCTCCATTTGCTGGCAACACCCTCTCTAGAACAAGTTTCCAATTCNTTATATTCTTCCCCCAATCAACACAATAAATCCTTTCTAATAGCTGCNCATGGTGTGTGTTTTCCCTCATAGTAGCTGTATGAAGTCTTCTTACTGCTGCTGACTTCCTATGGGCTCTAGCTAGAGGCAGGGAGAAATCTCCCTCTCTTCCTTAAGGATAAACCTTGGGAATTCCCATCCTGAAAAAGGAGGGTTGGATTCTCAGTCTGAGGTTGGATAGGGCACAGGAAGCACCTAGAACAGGATCATGAGGAAGCTGGAGGACTCTTGGAAGGGGAGATGCTTCTCCAGGATGCCTTGTCTATTACCCCCACCCCCTCCATAGATTGTCACCCTCCTGGGATAAGAAACCACATTTTTCTTAGAGTAGTTCAGAGTAGTTCCAAACCACACTAAAGCAAATTGTGAAAGATGTTAAATTAGTTCAGAAGAGCATTTGCAATGTATTGGGAATCCACAAGATTTCAAAAAAGAAAGGTCAGAAATGATGGGATGGGAGTTCCCAGAGAGACTCTCNGGGGATCCCCAAAGAGGTACCCATCCCCTGGAAGAGTAGAGGGAGCGCCTGGTGCTTGCTGCACTCCAGCTCAGAGGATGTTTGGGTTGGTGCAATTTCTGCACTTCTTAAGCAACATCTTAGTAAATCCATGGCCTTCTTTGTACTCAGAGGTATCTCTTACATTGTTTCAATAGCATATTGAGGCACCCATGAAAGAGCACTTCTGGAAATAACAAACACTGGCTCCCCCAAAGCACGGCCGTGTGGAATAGAACAGCAGGACCAAAATGATGGTGTTCCTGCAGCAACATTNGGTAGTATCCCAGGCATGCCAGTCATGATGGTCTTCTCAGTTTAGGCCTCAGTGAAGACTTGCCTCTGGGAGAGCCTCCTGTAGCACCTCCTATTNATCCAGCTTTGGGGCATCACTGCTGGTTTGGACTTTGTGACATAGTACCTTCTTTCAGTCCTGGGTAGAAGCATCCTGTGATACTCCTGGGGCATGCATCCAGCCGACCATGTACATGCCACCCACACCCGGCTGAGGATCAGTGCAGGTGAAGGGACTGGATGCCCGGGCTAGTGTTCTGCTAGAAGAGCTGAATCTAAGTTAAGACATTCTGGAATGCATGAGCAGGTGTACCAAGACCTCTTTCTGTGGGGTAGATATCCAGTCCCAGCTACCCCTCCTCCTTTTTCTGAAGTCAGGAGATGAAGTGGAACAACCCCCTTTTTTATGATGAGTGCCCAGTAAGTTACATCACGGAGAAAACATTTACAAGTCCCATAGAGCAGACTGCCTGGAGTCTAGCGGAGAAAGGGAAACAGAATGGGAATTTTCTGAGCTCCTCTTTTCCTGCCTGCACCCAGAGCCCTGTGAGAGGTGATGGGCAGGAGTCTCTAAGGAGACTCTCCTGTGCTAAGCATTTCCTCAGCTAGAACTTCCTACCTGGCACAGTTAGTGGAGTTAATGGTGTTCCCCTCAGCACAGTTGATTACAGCTTACTTCACAAAGGCCTGAGCACAGGACCATCCCTCCTACCTTCTTATGTAGAGAAGAGCTGTAGGTAACTGTGACTGAAAGTCAAGAAGACAGCTTTCNTCACTTCCAGTCCACAAGTCTTGTCCTGCACAGAGGCACAGCAGAGAGACAGAAGCAGCAGATAGCATTGACTACAGAATTCTCATTTTGAGAACGGCATGCAAGTATGTCATAGTTTTATACACCCAAATATCCACCTTCTCTTTGGTTTNCCTCCTCCTTCTCCTCCTCCTCCTCTTCCTCCTCTTCCTCNTCCATCTTTCAGAGACCTCAGAGCTCTATCATTCATCCTAACAAACCTCGATACCAACAGGGAAAGCATTTCCAGTCACCACTTCCATACAATAGTCTTTGTGGCTCTCAGGTCCAAGATCATGCTCCCTGGACTCTTCCTGACAGATTCACTAACTTTGCTCAATGTATCATCACTCACGTCCCCTTGTTCTGGGTCAATAGTAATTAAACAATATGATTACCTTCTTTCTTCATTCCTATAGCATGTCACCCTCACGCTTCCTATAAGGAGTAGTAAGAGGACTGCTGGGGTTCATCCTGTCACCTAGCCCCCACCCCAAACAACCTGTGGCATGCATGGGCACACAGTACACACACACACACACACACACACACACACACACACACACACACACACATTGATCATACTGACACATAAACAGCAATAAGATTTTTAAAAAAAAATTTTCATGTAGTGTCAATTTTACTTTTTTAATAACATTTTCAAAAAATATGATAAAGTTATAATAAAAGCTTGAAGAGATATACCTGCGAGTTCAGAAGCCACTGAAAGTATCAGTGTGTGCTTTGTATTTCACAAAATCCATACTAAAATTTAGGGTTGCCAAGACTACAAATGCTTCCTCAGTGACTTTTTAAAAGCACAGGTCTAGGTTGGTAACCATTACAAGGGCAATTTTAGAACTCAAGCTTTTGGATTCAGCAAACTCAGGAACACTGATGTGTCAGCACCACTGGTCACCTGTCTTCCCCCACCATCATTGCAATCTTGGGACACGTGGGAGCAGGCCACAGGTGTGAGCAAATAGGACAACTTAATATCATCTTACGGGATGCTGCATGTTATCACAAGCAACCCATAGATCATTCATTCTTTCTCTGTACATACATCCTAAAATCACATACACACAGGAGAAGAAGGAAAGGCCATAATTAAATCATTCTTTAGAAATGGTTCTCCACACCATGCTGGAATGTGGTGGTTGGTGATTAGCCNCTAGGTTGGTTTGATGTCAGCTTCCCACAAATTAGAGTCACCTAAGTAGGGAACCTTAACCGAAGAACTCTCTTGATGACTTTAACCAAAGTGGGGAGACCCACCTCGAATGTGGTGACACCTTCAGGTAGTAGCCTAGATGCAAAAGGACATGGCCAAAGCAAGCCTATTCTGCTTTTCTCCTTGGCCTTCAGTCTTGCGGGGTCTGCCTTTGTGTTTGCTGCTGACTTGATTTACCCTTTTGTTGTTGCTGTTGTTCCAGCATCCCAGGCTTTCACTGTNGACTATGCTCAGTGGCTCTCTAGGGAACTTCCAGGTTGTCCTTGCCAGATTGGGACTGCTGAGGCCCCAAGTCTGGTGAANTGAGCAACTACTGGGTTGTTCTGAGACAGCCAGTGGGGGACCACTCATGCTGTTGAGGCATCAAGGAACACGAGAAAACTGTTGTTACTATTTAATGTAAGTTGATTTGATAAATTCTGTATATATATATGTGTGTGTGTGTGTGTGTGTGTGTGTGTGTGTATAATGTTTCTCCGGCTGTCATTCACTGTCGACATCACGCAAGCCTCTGAACTTCTCTTTATATATCTTGTCAGAGGAATAACTGAGAAAATGGACACCCCCTCCACTTTCACCTTTTTGCATCAGGCTGGGGAAGAATCCATTTTACTTTGTACCAACTCTTTCTCAGGACTGCTGGAATGTCAGACACTTAGAGAAGCTGGGAAAATTTGCAAACATGAAATCCCCAATACTTTCATATTAGTGAGCAGGAGTTCTCCCTAAGTGAGTGCTTTGTGTTGATTTGGGGGAGAATATCAAGATTTCCTCTAGATGGGGTGCTAGCATATTCTTGACTTTGTACAAAAATTAGGGTCACCCAATATTTAAATGAATTAATAAATCTAGTCTAGTACTTCAAAAATTCTGCAACATGTCATAGAAATTGTCTNTAATCTTCTTGTAAATGTCAAAAAATTGCTAATCTACTCTAATTCCCTATAAGAAATATTAAGTTTATAATNCATAAAGTACATGTGTACACACATATATGCACATGCACACACACATGTAAACATACACATGCTTTTGTGGAACTTCTGTGAGCAGACAAGACATTTGAATTATTTATTTTAGATAAAAATGAGCTGTTTTTGAAGCATAATGGTTGTAATTCTTTTATGATGTTTTGTTCCTAAAATATTTCTGAATTTGCTAAACCAATTTTCCTAGTAAGGAATGCACAATACTGAGAAAATTACTCTTTGTAATGGGTTGGAAGGTGGGTGTGGGGAGAGGTATAGAGACAGGGTGTCATGTATTCCAGGCTAGCCTCATACTCATTGTAGAGCCCAGAGTGGCCTTGAATTCCTAATTGTCTTACTTTAAATCCCAAGTGCTGGAATTATAGGCATGTACCATCACTTGGTTCCCTTTACTAATGTGCAGGACTACGGTTGGAAGATGGACAGTAGCATGCTTGCTGATTTCTTTCAGTGCATATGTTAAATGTCAACTGAAGGGATGACTAGAGAGTCACACTGTGCTCTACAGACACATGTATTTGCTTTCCAGCATTCTTGGGTGGGAATAAAATAACCTCATCCATATGTACACACCTCAGTAATTTATTTCTTATGTTCAAAGGAACTCTTGGTCATGTGCACACCCTTGAAAGATTAATACTGGGGGCACGTCCAGCATGTTGAATTGTAGACATCACTTAGAGCTTGTTTGGACAGTGGAGCTTTACAGTCATACAGAACCAGAATCCAAGGCAAGTTTAGAGCCTTGAATGGCTTTAGAATAAATAAATCCATCTTATCTTCCTGGCCCATTTATGTTTTTTAATGAAAGACNTAATTGAACAGTGTATTCTCTGAAACCCAGAATTCACCAATGAGTTGGGAGTCAATGGTAAAAGCATATTTAGCCTTTAGAAATTCCCAAACACCATCATAACTGTCACTTGTTACTGCCACCAGCAACACAGGATGTGGTTGTTTCACATTTCAGGTCCTTATGCTCAGACACNGTGTGGGAGAGATGGTGGTTCCTGTGGCTTCATTTGCTTTTCCCTGNGAGCTGATGAGATAATACACTTTGACATATGCTGCTTACTGGGAGCTTGCACACATCATTTCTGAAGTGTATTTAAAGATATTTTTGTCTATAGTATCTCAGGTTTATTCCTATATATTAAACTTTGATTACTTTTCAAAATGCTTTAAGTGATATTTTCCTTTATAATTTCATATTCAAAGTTTTGATTATAACTGTGTAGAAATGTAAATCTGTCATCCAGATAAATCCACTTACTGGTTATAGTCGTGTGCCTCTGTCCTCTGTCTGTATCTCATAAGGGTTTCCCATGTTGTAATTTATTTTATTTTTTATTTTTTATTTTTATTTTTTTATTGTTTACTAAAACATTTTATTCCATGATTTATGCCATATATCTCATATTNTATAATAATATAATATCATAGATATTACTGACATATACTAGGTAATATAAAATGGCCAAAGTTCATTTTGTTAGTTCCTTAAAATGAAAGGACATTTTAAAATAGCACTCTAATTTGTCACTTACTCTCCTACTTCAACCATCTCCTCCTCCTTCTCTTCTTTATTTTGTTTCCAGAGATCAATGTGG
>LZPO01066529.1:111123-121738 GCA_001675575.1 Neotoma lepida
TTAAATTTAATATATACGTTGAGCTTGCTATCTGTGACTCGATATATGAGCTTGGAAGTACTCAATGTACAATTTGCACTTACAGGACTCAGGTGTTTCCCACCCCTCCNCTTATTACTGTGTAAAACTTTATGGACATTAAAGTTCTGGAAATATTAAATGCTGGTCACCCTGATTATCATCTGGACTCACAAGGGAACAAGCTTCATGGCTGTTTGTTTCTCAACACCCATGCCTGAAAGTGCTGTGGGCTGCGTGCTTACACGTACGTGGGCCCACCAATCAGCACGTAGGGAAACAGCTGTTCCTCTCCATGACCACCACCCAGCAAGTCCCAGCCCTCACGTTTGAGTATATTTCGACCACGTCTAAGGAGATCAAAAGAAATGCTAGAATGCTTCAGTGATAAGACAGATTCCTTCTGCTCTAACACATTTTAAAATCGCACAGTGTGTAATGGAATGTCTTAGTCTGTATATACAATTGAAGAGCATGTATTTATACAAGAGATAAAAGTATACACAAATAATACAGTTAAATATACCTCTATATTTACTTAAAAGACAGTGGTACCTAAAAGACAGTTTTCTTCTTATTAGAAAAAATGGTAGGTGAATATAAATTCAAGCCTCTTTAATTATANAGAGAGGAGCAGACAGATTTGGGAAGGGAAGGCATTTCAGGTGTGTTTGCTGTGTAAGGAAGAGAGTGTGTGAGGACGTTCCTGATGGGAGGAATCACATCACAACATGTACCAAGATACCATGTTGTAGACCTTAAGTGTTTACAGTTTAAAAGAGTAAAGATTCTNTATAAAATAATGGAAGATATTTAAGGGTAGAAATAACTTGAGAAAGCAGTGAGTGACCAAGTGACCTCAGAGTGAAAGTCATGGGAAGACCAGATGTCTAGGTGTAGACAGCCATAGAAAGACTCTTAGGGTGGAAATGTTGGTTTTCCTTATCTGCTGCCCCCTCTTTGTGTGTGTGTATGTGTGTGTGTGTGTGTGTGTGTGTGTGTGTGTGGTGTGTATGCATGTGTGTCTGCACATGTGTGAGGTCAGCATGACTCCAGGGATGGATCTGACTGGGCAGCACAGGAATGAAGAAACACAGACACATGGACACATACACACACACAGGAAAGCTGAGTCAGGTGGACTGGGCTTTCTGATGGAGAAACCTCAGCACCTCAGATGCTCAGCATGTTTATTAAATACAGAGAGGCAGAGTTATTGCATACAGCTTGTCAGGGAGGCGGGGTTATTAGACCCAGATAAAGAAGGAGGCAGGGTTTATGGTGTACATGTGGATCAAAGAAGCAGGTTTAGCTAATCTCAGTGGCTCAGTCTCTATAGGGAACAGTTTTCAAGCTGTAGACATCCAGAGGGGAGAAATCCATGCTGGAATTTTCTGCACACACAATCAACATCCACACATGGACCAGAAGGGAAGGCTTGCTCGTTCTCATCTGTGTCTGAGGCTGGGGTTCTTGACATGGCAATAACACACATTCACTCAGGACCTCACACACTTCCTCTGCTCCCCATATGTGAATGTGCCCATGCTAGAGATGTAGGCATTTCATATCACGTTGACACTTTCCTCCAAATGTAAAGACCTACTGAGTGAAAGAACAGCTTTATCATTTCAAACCACCACCACTAACAACAAAAAAGGAGTAGGCTATACTTTTCAGGTAGTTATGTAGAAGCCTTCTGTATCAAGCATCCCTTAATTGTCTCTTGCTTATTACACACACCTGAAGGTGCTTTTCAATGCCTTAGGACTAGGCTTTTCCTTCTCAGGGCTGGGCTGGAATTGACACACGGCTGTGGGTACAAAATTTAAGGAAGCGTGGACAAAGTACTCAATGGAGATCTGCCTTCTTGCCTTGGGTTCCAGTATGGCTCTGCATGGGGCTGCCTCTTATTCTGTCTGTGTTTAAACGTGCCTTGATAGTTTGTCTTTGTTTTTTTCTTAATTGCTGCCCTAGAGTATTATTCGTCTTCATTACTAAGATATTTTANATTTTGAACTCCAGGTAAGCGCCTTGACTGCTTACCCTAAAGTCTAGCCCGGGCCTCAGAAGACAAATGTCTTCCTAAGAAAATCTAGCCATACCTCAGTTAACTCAATAACTGGGAAAAGAGTTTGCTCAGATGATGGATTTCGTTTTAACTGGGCATTCATCTGCTGAAATGGTGAAATTGCCTGAAAGAAAAACGGATTTATGGCTACCACCCNCCCAATGGCTACAGGGATTTTTTGTCCATGGAACACTTGTTCATTTGCACAAAGTTTTATGGGTTGATCACTTAGCCTCGTACTTTCAAAAATAGTTTCCTAACCACAAAATTTTAATCTAGCAACCAGATGTTAACCACGATGTCACTCCTTTTAAGTACGTTACGTTAAAAAAGATGCAAATACGTTCCGGTTTCAGTGCCCACCTCCAAAGTATTCGGAAACTGCTGCTCTCATTGTCATGACATTAAAAAAGAGAAGTGGCTGGAAAAAAAACTGAGAACCAGAAAATGAGTGGCTTTTCTTAGATGTGTAAGAGCACTGAGTCACCAGGGAAGATTGTCACCCAGCACCTGAACGGTCAGTTCTCAGAGACAGCCATGATCTCCTTACGTGTGTCAGAGCTCACTGGAGACGCCGAAAGGCTTGCCTAGACTAGANGATAATTTGAAGGATTTCAGGAGGCTAAGTTTATAGAAGGTCAATAGAGAGTAAAGAAGCCCTGCTTCATCGAGTTTGACAGAAAGGATGCCAGCAGGTTCTCAGGACAGGAGCCAAGAAAAATCACCTTGTGTCCTTGGCACGAGGAAAAATGAGCTAACACTTTTGAAACATGCCCAGTGTGGTTTCCATGACCAAGGCTCACTCTCTAGTGAGAGTTCACCTGGACCAGCTCACATAGAGGGAAGGGCGATTGCCCGGTTCCAGCATGTGCTGACCTTAATGTTTCTCCTAAAAGGGGGAGGGGAAAATGGTAAGAAATATTTACAACAATAATCATAGCTCATGGACACAGAGAGTTTGAGATTAGATTGTAAAAATGTAGACTGCTCCTCACCAGCTCTCCTCACCACTGTGCTGACATGATGCAGACAGACTGAGGCTGAAGATGCTACAAGAGAGAGCTCTATTGCAGAAGAAATTCTCAGGGACACCCAAAGACCACTGGCAGAGAAAAACACATGTCAAAAGATGGGCTAGCTTCTGATACCATGGACGCAGAAGACAGGAAGTGATGCCTGACCTCTGAACATCAACACAAGATGTCCACTATCCTTCTAACAGCTTGGTTACTTCAGTTCTTACTCAGCACACCAAGTCCAGCTTTCAATAAAAACTACAAGGCATCCTGAGCAGGCAGAAAACAAAACAAACAAACAACCATACCATCTGAAATGACAAAGCATCAAAAGACCCAGAAATAAAAAAATCACAATAATTCATATATTAATGGTTTTATATATTTATATAATATATCAATAATTTTATATTAATGATTTTAATGTAAAATGTAGACAAAGGTTAGGGGAAGAGAGAGAGAGAGAGAGGAGAGAGAGAAGAAGGAAGAGAGAGAAATTTTGGAAATCTAAACCACCATGACAGAAATGAAGAATGTTCTCATCCTAGGCTGGACACAGCTGAGAAAGGAGCCAATCATCCCCAAACTAGTAATATAATCCTACCTAAAATATAACTTGGGAAAAGAATAACAATACAGAGCTTTATGTCCAGGAACTATGGGAAGACTATTTTATATTTAACTTTTTAAAGCAAGTGAAATTTATTTATTTATTTATTTATATTGAACAAATAACTTTTCATACAACATATTCTGATGAAGGGGAGACATTCACACATTTGGAATACTAAGGGGAGACCATAAAAAGGAGCAGAAGAAATACTCAAAGCAATACTGGCTGAGAATTTTCCAGAATGAATGGCATAGCAAATAGTAGATCCAGGATAATAAGAGAATGTCAAGTGATGTAAACACACACACACACACATACACACATATACATACACACATACACACACATACATATACATACACACATACACACACATACACACAGAAACACACACACACAAACACACACACATACACACGCATACATACACACATATTTAAATATTCATTGCGTGTCCTTTGGAATCTGTGTTATCCCACTTAATATAATTTTTAGATCTATCCATTTTCTTACTTCATAATTTCATTTTTCTTTACTGCTAAGTGTAGTTCCACCGTGTGTATATATCCCATTTTTATTATCTACTCATCTGCTGATGAGCAGCTGATGCCATTTCCTTGCTGTTGAGACTAGAGCAGCAGTAAGCATTGACAAGCCAGTGAGTGTCTCTATGGAAGGACGTGGAGTAGATCGCTTTTTTTTTGTGAGTAGTTGAAATTTCAAGAAGATAAAAAAGAAGCAGTGGTATATAGCTGAGCTGAGCAGCATTGTAACCAACCTGATTGGGTGGATTTTTGTAGAATTCTTCATCCAAGAACCATACAGCATACATGCTTCTCAAGATGATGCAGGGAATATGACCAGATAGAAATCATAAGCATACCTTAACTCACTAAAAACAATAGGGTCCCTGTGCTGGCTAGTTTTATGTCTCCTTAACACAAGCTAGAGAGAAAATGCCTCCCTAAGATCAGGCTGTAGGCAAGCCTGTAGGACACTTTCTTAATTAGCAATGGATGTGGAAGGCCCAGACCACTGTGGGTGGGGCCACTCTTGGGCTGCTGGTCTTGGGTTCTATAAGAAAGCAGGCTGAGCAAGCCACAGAGAAGCAAGCCAGTAAGCAGCACCCCTCCATGGCCTCTGCATCAGCTCCTGCCTCCAGGCTCCTGCCCTGCTTGAGTTCCTGCCCTCACTGCTTTTGATGATGAACTATTTGTTACATGGAACTATGAATGAAATAAACCGCTTTCTCCCCAAGTTGCCTTTANTCATGGTGTTTCATCACAGCAATAGTAACCCTGACTAGGAAAGAACCTGTGGAAGATGTTTTCTGACCAACACAAACTTAAACCACAAATCAATAGCAAATAATAGTTGAAAATATTCAATACTTAGATATTAAATAAGATACTTCTAAAGAACACGTCAATAAGTTCCTTCAGAAATTGGAAGTTACTTGTGCTTACTGAAAATTACAATACAATTTACCAATGTGTGTGAGATTCAGTGAGAGCCTTGCCTGATGGGAAAATTTCAGTTTTAAATGCATTAGAGAAAATGGCTGAGGATTTACAATGCTATTAACCTTAAGACTATTTTACAATNTGTGTGTGTATTAAATCACCAAACTGTATATCTTAAAATGTATACTTCTTACTTGTCAAATACACAGCAATAAAATTTACAAAAAATAAATAATAATATAAAAAATAAGAAAGATCTAAAAATCAATAGTCTAAACCTTAAAGTGTTAGTATAAAGTNACTTTAAGGAATTAGAGAAAGCAGAGTAATTTACACCCAGTAAAACTGGANCATAGACATTATACATGATAGAAGAGAAAATGGTACTATAAGTCTAAAAAAACAAAACAAAACACNATCACCAACAAAACAAAACAACAACAACAACAAATTCCAAAGAACTGGGGGTAAAAGACCTTCTTGCAACTGATATGCATTCAGAGGAGGGTGCAAGATGTGGGGCTCAAGGCATAGGGCATGGGGCTTGAGGCTTGGGGCTTGGGGCTTGGGGCATGAGGCATAGGGCGCAGGGNGCAGGGCTCATACACACCAGCTGCTTTCCTACACCCAAGCAAGGGATTACTGAAACTTTAAGCTGAAAACTCAGTGTAATTCATATTTGCACCAGAGAATACATATCTATAATTCTAACAAGATTCATATAAAACCCATAGGAAAGAAGGTACAAAAGGCTACTGAAGGAAATCAGAAGAGATCTAAGCAAATGGAGAGAAGCTCCATGTTGACAGATGTGACAGGATGTGACAGGATGTCAGGAAGACATTTGCTGTTCTCACCTTACACGACCTATGCACCAAGCAATCCTCACCTCTCCCCTAAGCACACCTCTGTCTCTTCTTTCAAAATATCATCTTGATATGTAGCCCATGCTGGCGCAGTACTCACTAGGTAGCTCTAATGGTCCNTGCACTGTGGCACTCCACCTTCCTCAGACTCTGAGTGCTGAATCATAGGCTTATGCCACCATACCTGGCTTATAGTCAACAGTCTCAATCTACTAGTGGGCTGTTTTGTAGAAATCAACCAACCTGAACTTTCTATAGAAAGAAAGACTTGAAGTAGCCAACAGAATAACAATGAAGAACAAAGCTGGATGCCACACTACTTAAAGCTATGGTAACTAGGACTGGTGGAAGAATGGACACAGTCCCCACACAGTTGACTGGGCTTTGATGGAGGAGCAAAGTCATGCAATGGAGGAAGGATGCTTTGTCTCAGTAAATGGTACAGAATCAACTGGACCTGCATTTACTACTGGTGAGATGCCCGTGCTGCCCTGGATGGCTCCACATTTGGCACACATGGTTAGCANTAACTGTATTTAGCGGGTTATCAAACAAACAAATTCTATGATGTTGGGGAATTGTGCTGTGAGAGGTATGANGGGAGGCAGGGTTGGGTAGATGTGATCATATTTCATTGTATATATGTCTGAATTTCTCCAAAATAAGGAAGATTAAGAAGGAATATTGACACTTTTCATATACTAACACAAAATGAATCATAGACCCAAATGTAAAGCTCAAGACTACAAAGCTGGAGNGTAACACAGTGATCTAAGTGATTCTGGGTAAAGTGATGATGGTTTCATACAATATAACAACATGATTAGGAGAAAAGTCCTTGATAATCAAACTTTATTAAAACTAGAATCTTCAAGGCAGGCAGTGCAAACTTGGTAATCTGAGTGTGATCCGTGGAAGGGACCCCACAAGGCTGTCCTCTGAAATCCATGAGTACAGTGGCATGTGTATTCCCTCNCCACACATCATGTATATNCATACACATACATAATAATAATAATTTCTTAAAAGTCACAAGAACTCATTCTATTAAAATCACTATTAGATGAAAGTATAAGCCCCAGACTAGGAGAAAATATTGTGGAAGTCATATCTGATAAAGCATGTATCCAAAACACACAAAGAATTCTTAAAATTCAGCAATAAGAACAAAAACAACCCAATAAAAATAAAGTGGGCAATATATCTGAAGGGACATTTCACACAAGAAGATGTAAACCTGGAAGCCAACCACAAGGAACAGACACCAAGATCGTTTGCAGATTCAAAACATAAATTCAAACCATGAGCTCCTGCTGCTACGCACCTCAGCATGTCTAAAATGCTGAGGTGACAGCATCACGTGTCACTGAGCATTGGGATAGCAGGAACACTGGGACATTGATGGTGTGATGCAAAAATATCCCAGCTCTTCTAGAAGATGGTTTCATAGATGCTCATGAGGCAAAATATATCCATACCATGGAACCCAGCATTGTGGCTTTTNTGTATTTACTCAACAAATTTAAAAGCTACATATGTGCAGAACCCAAGACAAATGTTTATAGCTACTNGATTCTTCTGTGTCAAGAACNAAAACAAACAAAANTTCCCTTCAGTAAGGAATGACTAAATATTATGTGGTATTATAGAATAATTATTTAGCACTAAAAATAAATGAGCTGGTATGCCACAGGAACACATAGAGGAAACTTAGGAGAATAGTTCTAAGAGAAAGAAGCCAGTCTTAAAGGTTTCCTGCTGTGTGATTCCAGTTACAGGGTATTCTTGGCAGGGTGAAATTAGACAGTTAAAACCATTGGTTGAAGGCTGGGGGGAATGAATGAGTGGTTAAGAGTGTGTACACTCTTGTAGAGGACCCAAGCTCAGTTCCCAGCACCCATATTGGGCAGCTCACAACAATTGACATCTTCTGGTCTCTGAGGGCACCTGCACATGTATTTGCATCATCCAACCCCAATATATCAAAAAAGGGCCATTTGGTGACTAGGGTTCAGAGAAAGATAGGGTGGTGAAACTCAGTAAATTNTTTTTGAGAAGGCCAAATAATCCTGTATAATACTGTCAAGGTGAACACATGACTTTACACATTGGTTGACGTCCATAAAACATGACAGCCACAGAGTGGACCTTAATGTCTAAAAAATGAAAATAGGTGTGTTAGGTATCTANTGAGCANCAGGGGTGNAGACTGAAAAGGGTCCAATTTTATTATAACAAGTGAGAAAACATTAGAGAAAGTTTAGAGAATGTGGAAGGGAATGCCCAGGCAATTATAAAAACAAATCATACACATGAAACTAAAGGCAAGAGGACTTAAAACGATGCCCAAACTCAGCTTGGGAGGGCTGTTTCCCACACAGACATGGACCAATGATTCTGATGTTAATATATATGGAAAATTGGGTAAATGGATGATGGCTGGTGGTAGCCAGGAGTTTTGCCTTTAAAATGGGCTCAGAGATACACTGAGGAAGAAGTTGCAGTAAACCATGTAAGAATGAGTAGTAGTTGAAGGCACTAGTGTGAGCCATATTAGCTCACACTATTAGCTATAGAAGCATTTGCTAATACATCCACATTTCTGGGCTAGTGTACACAAATATCTTGTCTTCTGCCAGGTGATAAGATGTAGAAGTGACAATATTCCAGTAATGATGAGCTCATCTGAATCTCAGAGTTTGGTTTCTGATCTAAATCTCCCATCAAAGGAATCTGAGATCCTAGAGAAATGGCTGGATCGAGAATGGTGAGAGAAAATGTGAAAAGTCAGCATGGAGACTGTGGCAGCTTCAAAATGAAAGGGAGCTCCCAGGAACAAGAAAAAGGGAAACTGCGCTGCTGGGAGTATTGAAAAAGAACCAAGGACCCCTCTTAAAGAGCTTTTGATGGCTGGTCTGGGATGATGAGGGTACCAAAACTAAATAAGGTAACACAGGATTATAATTCAAACTGTAAACATCCAGTATCTATATTCATATAAACAAAGATTTGNATAAATATATAAGAGAGATAGAAGGACAATTGCCTTGGCAGAAATCTAAGTAATTTAGGTGAATGCTCTGTGCTCTCAGGGAGGAGGGCTATAACTCCTCACTCTGAAGTCTGGGCTGTGCAGAGTGACTTCCATGTGAAGGGGACACCCACAACTCCCGGGAAAGCACTGAATAGACCCTGCCTAAGCCAGAGGACCAACATCAATGTCAGTTGTAGTGCCACATTGATAGCCATCCCCTTAAAATAGCCAACCTCTGTGGTCTTCTGCCCTAAGACCATGCCAANAGTCTACAGGTGAGACAATCCCCAAATGAACCCTAATGGTTCAACATATTGAAGAATTGGCCAGTCCTTGAATTTCTCCTATATTTGTCATTAAAAAGAAATCTGGAAAATGGAGAATGGTAACAGATCTGAGACTTATTAATAAGGTGATCCAGCCAATGGGTTCTTTACAGCCTGGAATTCCCTTGCCTTCTTTATTACCTAAAGGATGGTCCATTATAGTGATTGACTTAAAAGACTGCTTTTTTTTACTATGCCTTTACAAGAACATAATAGAGTAAACTTCACCTTCACAGTGCCTACTTATAATAATTCCCAGCCTGTTAAAAGGTATCAGTGGAAAGCTCTTCCACAAGGGATGTTAAACAGCCTCACCTTGTCAATATTTTGTACAACAACCATTAGAAATAATTCATGAATAGTTTCCTTAATTTATAATTTACCATTAGATGGATGATCTCTTACAAGGTGTTTCAGACACACCTTAGAAAAAGATGTTTGATGAGGAAAATTTTGCCTTGTTGGGGATTACAAATTGTTCCTGAAAAAATACAAAGAGGAGATTTGTCTTAGTTTGGATTTTTATTGCTGTAAAGAGACACCATGACCATGGCAAGTCTTATAAAGAAAAGATCAAATTGAGATGGCTTGACTATACTTTCAGAGTTTCAGTCCATTATCTTCATGACAGTGTGCAGGCAGACATGGTGCTGGAGCTGAGAGCGCTACATTTTGCAGGCAAAAGGAAGTCAACTGACAGTCACATTGAGGGAAGCTTGAACCAAAGAGACCTCAAAGCCCACCCCCATAGTGACACACTTCCTCCAAAAAGGCCATACCTCTTAATAGTGTCATTCTGTTAGGGGACCATTTTCTTTCAAACCACCACAAGATTCTATTAATTACCTAGGATATAAGACAGGTTTACAAGAAAATTCAACTATAGAAAGTACAAATCAGGAGAGATCAATTATAACTCTTAATGATTTTCAAAAATTGCTGGGAGATATTAACTGGCTATGGCCCACAATTGGATTAACAATTCAAGAACTATGTAATTTATTTCAAACCTTACAAGGTGGTAAGGACTTAAATAGCATAAAAAAATTATCAGTTGAGGCTGAGAGAGAATTGGCTCTGGTAAGAGAGACATTACAGGATGCACATATAAAACACTTTGATCCATAGCTTGATTGTATCTTAGTCATACTACCTTCTATGCATTTCCCTATAGGAATTCTGATGCAAAGAGAGGATAATATCTTAGA
>LZPO01066530.1:66847-88579 GCA_001675575.1 Neotoma lepida
TTATTTCTTATCATAGAAATAGAAAATAAAGAACCCAAGGTTTATTGAGCACCCGAGGTGGGAAGCATTACAGTACACACTCTTCCTCTTCCTCATTTCATCATTATCAAAACTCCATAACATTAGGTAGAGTAATTAAGTAGTCCTTCCAGCAGCAAACAGCTAACCTACATCAGACCCTAGATTTCAAATCATTCTTCTTTACCTCATGATAGGACACTTCATTCCTGGAGTCTTCATGCACAGAAAGTNATGACAGATGTTGATTACAGAAGTCCTGCTTTCCAGCAAACTAATGATCTGTCAGGGTTGTCCTTCAATTGCCAGTGCTCAATGTGAACATAGCTGAAATTCAGCCCACTTGCTTTCAAAGGAAAAAGGTCCCAGCTGGAAGAAACCACCACTGGACCGTAGAGCCTTCACATGACAATTGCTATGTTCACACATCAAATCCAACCAGTTTGGGTGAATGGGATGGGAGTGGAGCTTCTGTGTTTGAAGATCTAATCTCTTTCTTTCCTTTGTTGCAGTCCCAAAGCCCTCCATTGAATCCTTAGCCCAAGGGGTTTTTGTGTGTGTGAAAAAAAAGGATGAGTTTAGCTTATTTGGATTACATATAGACCAGGCCTGGATATAGAAACATCACCCCTGTTCCAAATCTCATCATCAAAGTTGGTTGCATGCAAAAGAAGCTGGAAAAATCATCAAAGAACAGAAAGATGGATCAGTGGGTAATTCATGCTATGCAAGCATGAATACCTAGCTCTAATCCCTAGCACTTACATAAAAACCAGGAGTAGTGGCACACCACTCTAATACCAGTAACCTCAGAATTGTGTGTGAAGTCAGTGATCATGATGACTCAGTGACCAGCCAGTCTATCTAAAAAAAAAGTTCCAGGCTCAATGAGTGATCTTATCTCAAAAATAAGGAGAAAAGAAATAAAGGAAGACATGTGATGTCAACCTCTGGCCTCCTCACATGTAGGCATAGATGTGTGCACCAGTCCACACAGTTCACACATACACAAATACTGTAGATACATAGACAATACATACAAAAAAGAAAAACATCTGCATGTTAAAGAGAAAAGCAAAAAGTCTATGACGTATTCCTTTGCTTACCAAGCATTTATAGTTCAAATCTTTTTCCAGCCTTGTCTCCCATATGTGAGAGCTAGAAGCAGTGAGCATATCCAAGCTCCTAAGACTACTGGTAACTGGACTTTCTCCATTCTCTTTAACCTATTCTTGAAAACAAACAAACAAACAAACAAACAACTATAAGCATTTTTTGTCTTCTCTCTTGTACTAAAAGCATTTGAGAACAATCGGCATGCTTTTACTCTGCCTTTTTCTAACCGCGTTCTTTGCTCTTCCTCCTGAGAGGTGTATGCCCCTTTTCTTACATTATTGCAAATGATACACGAAATGTTCAGCCAATACAATAGAAATATTCTAGGTTTCTAGCTTGGTATGTTTACTTTCTCCCATCTCAGGCTTTCACTAAGTCAGCATTATAATTTCATTTCTTGATTTCTGTATTAGACAGAGGTTAACTGCTCAAATGAGTTACAGCAAAATAGCTGTAGCTGACAAATTACAAATTCATTTCATCTCTGTATAAAGTGCAGTTGGAAGCATGGGTAGAGCAAAGATCTTGTCTACTCAGACACTCAGGAAGCCCTCCCATGATTCTTTTCTTCTCATGATTCTATGATTTTATAAGCCTTATATCCATGGATAGACTTTCTGTATCAGGTCTCTGTAGTGGGTAGCTGTTCCAGCTTTGACCTGGAAGCACTACCCCTAGTAAGGCTTCCATTAACTGCCATGCCTACCTAGGACCTCACCCTGGGGCAGGCCAAGATGGGAGCCTTTAAGATCGGAGATCCGTCCATGCTGGCCCTCTTGGTTCCTGGTGATCCTGGATGCTGGATGGTAGACTGAGCAGAGTTTCTCAGAGAACACTGCTGGACTGCACCTCACCTCTCCTGGATCCTGTAACCAACCCCTTTACTGGCTGTAAGTTACCCCTAAATAAATCTTGCATTTACTACGTGGAGTTGCCTTAATAATTTCCCTCTTGAGGTCTCCTGTTACTTGGCAGTATATCATATCATATACATTATCTTGAGAACATCTCATCAAATTCTACATCAAATTGCAAGACAAGGTGGAAAATGTTTTCTACTGATGTTGCCAGGTAAAAGAGGACATGAATCTGAAAAGTCAGTTTATCATTGCACCACCTCTGTCTTGAGCTCTGGAGATGTCATCAGTAGTACCACATGAGATTACATAAGATTGAATATAGATAGCTACAGAAAGGACTGCTCCTCACTGGTAAGTCGGTCAGTGTCCTTGAAATAACAGTCCTTGATTTCCTCCTTGAGTGTATACTGAGTAAGGTCCATGAGTGTTGAACAATCCCTAAAAGCAAGACATCCTGTCATATTTACAGCAATAAAGGATTGTTCAAGTCTTATTTTGAAGAAACAGATTTAATTGACTTGGATTTATAGAGAAGAAATGACAGGAGTTCTTTCTAGCATTCCTTCTAGAAAACACCCTCCATCTTTTCACTATGTCAGAATGCTCTGAATAGAATTCATTATTGTCTTCATGTTCTTGTGGATATATGATTAGCAAGAAATGTAAGAACCTAAATAAAACAAAGTCAGAAAAAAATGGCCTACAATGACCAGAAGGTGATGTCCCCTGAATATATAAGCATCGTGTGTACTTTGTTAAAAGGCACAAGCTGGGACCCGTTTCTGATGATTAGTATTGATCTAAGAGCACCTAAGATAGTCACAATTTGTCTGGTTTGAGAGTCACTGATCACAAAGACAATGTTGGCCCTGTTAGTAACTAATATTATTATGTTAGTAGCTCTGGATTTGATCACGTACCAAAAGTCTTTGAATATTCCTGTGTTTTGAGAGTTTGAGGCTATGAGGGAGATTTTTGGTGCTTCCTCATGGAGTCAAGGACTCTCTCCCTACTTACATCTGCTGAAGTACTGAGTGGTTCCATGTGTGCTCTGATTTATGACCTAAACCTATGAATTCTGATAAATAATTAAAGATAGCCTTTCTGCTTCCTAGAGAAGAGAGTCTTTTTATGGTACTGGTATGTTTTAAAGACACAGGACAAACTTCTAGGTCTGAGACTCCCTCTCTGCGAGATAGAGTTAGTGGCTAATGCACTAGAATAAGCTACAAATTTGGAGCATTGCCTATAGCACATTAGGGAAAGGTAAAGGGAACTGGATGCCTTGGAAAGAACCCTGATCATGTCTTCTTAGTGCTACCCAAGAACCACTCTGGGTCAATGGGAANTTAACACTTATTCAGTAGCAGTCCACAAAAGATGGAGCTGGAATGCACATGACCACTACGTGGACACTACTTGTCCAGCAAAGCACAGGTGGGTATCTTTGCAGAATGAGAGTGTCAGAGATACATACACATCCTTCATTTCTCAAATTATGTACANAAACACAATGGTTTTGGAGATTTATTGTGAGGTCAGAGGATCTCCCTAATTCTTCTTTCTGTTGTTNTATCTCCCTTCTTTATTATTATTGGAAGAACTTTGGATTATAAGTCAGAAGAACATAATTCTTATTCTGGCATTGTGTTTAGCTAACTTTGTCACCTTAGGCATTTCACTTTAGAATCTTTGGGAGATAGTCTCAATAAAGAAGGGTAAGCCAGGGCATTTCTGTGGTCCCTTGAAACTTTTAATATGTTGCAAAAGCTATTGGTTACTTTCCTTGCCTCAAAGATATCCTAAATGAGTCTGCAACAAAGACTATATTATATAGAACCATGATGTGGGAAAACGAAATCTTTTCACACTTTTAAAGATCATAATTTGGAGAAGGCATCCTAGACTTATTGTAGGCANTTTGTGGGGGCAAAGGACTGTTTTGNTTTCTATAACCAAGAAGTTAAAAGGGTTAGAAACTTACACAAGAGAATACTTAGGAACTTCTTGATGGCTTTAGAATGGTAATGTTTATTCATTGGTGTTCTACCCAATGTAGGAATGCCAGTCAGGGGCAATTCCTCTGATGTGAGGTACAAGATCACCTTCAGAGCAGCAGCCAAAACTCTTCTACCCTTTACCCTCCTCCCTACCTTTTCAACAAATAAAAGTCTCAGGCTGCTCTTCTTCCACTGAGAAAGTAATGCTTCAAAGGGAACCCGAGGAATGTCTATTAGCTCTCAGTCATACAGGGTGACTAAAAGGTGAAATTCATCAGGAACCCAGAGCCAGGAGGAAGATGGTACCAATTAGTTCTGATAGAACCTGAAATGTGTATTTATAAGCAGAGAGTACATCCGAAGCCACCTGGATCTCATCCACAAAGCTAAGTTACTGTAGATCACTTTGATGGTGGGAAAATGATGAGCTCAATGTGGTCTTAAGATGACATAGAGACTATACCAATGCATTTACCCAGTCAACTATTTGCAAATGGCTATGAATAAAAGGTGTCTAGGTATGAACCAGGTGCTTGGTAAGGATTGATTCAAGGCCAGCTGCAGTGCTGTGGCTCTTCAAGGTATAACTAGGGTGCTGGTAGTTGCCTGGGGGATGCCCTGGGGCAACAAAGAATTCAATGTCAGGAAAAGGCAGAAGAACAAGTTGGGGGTGGGAGTGGGGATGGGGGTGGGGGTAGAGGTGGAGATGGGAGTAGGGTTAGGGATGGGGGCAGGGGTGGGAATAGGGGTGGGGGTGTAACAGCCTTATTCTCTCAGAATGGGAGGGGCCTAAGGGTAGGAGTCAGCTAAATGGATGCTGGCTTGGGTATTTTATAGCCCACCCCCCAACCCCACCCCCCGCCTGTCCTCTCCTTTTTCCTGTTGGTTGTTTAGAAAACCACCTGGTGCCTGCTGTTTCCCCTCACAAGCTGTGAGAGGAAATGTCTTCAGAGAACAAGAAGCTGCCTTCTCAGGAGCTGGCTTTCACTTTCATTGTGTGCCTATGTCCCTCTAATGCTCATTCCAAGATACAGATGGGTAACTTAGAATCTGGCTAAACAAGACCAAAATGCTTAACCATTGGGTACCCATTAAGCTCAACTTATCAGTAGAGCCTTTTATCTTTAANTTGGTCTAATTTACAATTTTTATTAATGACTTGGGAGGGGGAATATCAAGCAGTAAATGAAAAATGTTGGTCAACTCCAAGAAGATGAGATTTCCCAGAGGTAAACACAAAGTCCAAACTCGGTGTTGGCATATTAACTGCCTAAGAACTTCATTCTCAGCAGCAGGATGTTTAATACTTTGCCATCCTATGAAAGTGGTTTCCCATCTCAGCTTAACTCAACAGTATGATTTGCTTGCCAGTAACNTCCAGGATGGCTCTGCAGGGCCTGTGCTCAGTGATGGACAGAGCACGCTTCAAGGAAAGTGTTCACTTGAGATTGGATTGCCACAACTGTCTAGCTGGGCATACAGATGGATGTGCTGATGGACCTGGGCAAGCCCAGCACGTGGGAGAATTGCCTAATGACCTCCTAGAAGTTAAAGGTACAAGGTGGCAGGCAATTTCTCATCCCTAGTAACTGAAACAGAAAGAATGCTCAGTGATCAAACTGGAGAAAGGAATACAAGCATCATATGGACAAATGGTGTCTAAGTTTAATCATGGCATTCAATCTTTAATGGATAGAGTATAAAATGGGGGGTGGGGAGAAAGCTTACGGGTAGTGTAGTTGGAGATTAGTTTTGGACAANCTCAGCCTTGATCTGAGCCCAGCCTCTGGATAATCCTGAATGGTATTATATTGGTTCATGAGCTANGGTCACTAACACTTTTAGAAGCTGGATTAAGTGTTTTAGGAACCAGAATATAGCAAGAGATCCAGAATGTGAATTAAGAAAAAAGAAAATAAATTTTGGTGTCAGACTTAATCTCTGGGAGTCACAAGGCAGGTTTCTATGGCTTAGCATCTTCAACTATAGAATGAGATTCCTTTTTTATTTGAATTACATGTTGTGCCTCTAGCAGCCCCAGGACAGATAGTAAATTATAAAAACACTTGGTGGGGCTATGGCATGTATTACCAAGGANGAGTTCCGCCTGAGCCCTAACTCTCTTGTTGAACCGATTGGTGTNTGAATAAAAATAATCATTAGGGAGAAGGCTGGCTGCTGCTGTGTATCTCAGATAAAAACCTCTGTGCTTCCCTGTCTTTTCTGCCTGGGAATTTTGCCAGAGGAACTGAGAGCAAGTGTTTGGGTAAACAAGTGGGGTCTGCTATCTGCTTCCGTTCATCCCCACGGGATGTATTGATTCTCTCACATCTGTAACATCAGGGATAAACACGAGTCTCACAGACCGGGATGAATAACTGTACAAGGTCAGCTCTGCCAGGCTTTCTATTTGTAGGGAAGCCAACAAGATTTTAAAAACTGAGACTATTTGTACTGTTAAGATGGGGAGTTTGGGGAACTCCTGTTCTTGGAGGCTACTGGGAGAAGCAAATACCATGGAGATGAAGATATGGGAGGCCCCTGAATTTACCTGCAAGCCAGTATCTGCATCCATGTGCCCTGGTCAGCTTTTTAGTCTTATGTGATCAAATCCCCATTTCACACTTTATTTTATGATCACATAGCAAGTTCAAACTCAGCATNTGCAAAGATGTAATTCCTTTGGCCTTTGCATTTTCTTCACAACCGAATGGAAGCACAATCCATTCACCTTTAAAGAGTCCTTTAGGTATTCACACATGAGGCTGGAAGACATTTACCTGATTGTACACTCTGGGCTCCACAATGTTTACTTGTTACTACAATAGTTAAGGATGAAAATCAGATCCTCAGGACAACGTGCCTTGGTGGGAGGAGATTAATTCATAAGGCCATAAAAATGACAACAATAACAAACTCATACTAAATAGGTACATGAATAAGAGAATCCCAAGTAACAAGACCTAGAAGAACAAGGAATAAAACAGAAGGTGAGGTGTGGGTATACAGGCAGANGCTACTGTAGCCAGGGCTTCAGGAATTGATACTGGAATTAATGATGAAACTCTGAAATGTAAAATGAGACAATCTTATACATGTGTTTGTTTAAACATACTATGAGTGTATGTGTATGTGTATATATATATATATACTTATTTATTTATACATCATGTTACATATTGACACATATGTGTTTGTATATCATATATGTACATACACAAACACAAAATATATGATTATATATGCACATGTATATTTTTATACATTATTCATATAGTACATATATATGCACATAAATATGCGTGAACAAATACCTAAGTAAATGGGAACAAATNAAAGTAAACTAACACTGATTATATTAAAAATATGAATAGCAGTATTTTAAGACCATAGCCTCCTGGGTGCGATGGAGTATAACTACAGTCCCAGCTACTTGGAAGCCAGAAACTGAGGAGCCTTTAAGCCCAGGAGCTCAAGCCAGTAAGATGAGCTCCTTCCTTAAANCCATAAGCAAAGCCAAAACAGCAGCCAACTTAAGACTACACTGATGAGATCCTTACTAATGAGTGTCCCATCTGGAAAAATTCTAGTAATCTGCCTCTTGGTATGTGCACCTGAAAAGGGGAAATGTTGATATGTACTTCATAGGCCACAGGTATCTCAATCACAGGGAATCAGAAAACACACAGAGTCTAGTATATTTTAAAATGCTGATTACTATTGTGATGGTTAGCTTGAGTTGTAAACTTGGTATACCCCAGAATCACCTGGAAAGAGTCTCAATGTGGGGTTGTCTACATTGATTTGGTTTGTGGGCATGTTTGTGGGAGATTGCTTTTTCAAGTTAATTTATATGGAAAGACCTAGCCTTCTCTAGGCATCGCCGTTCCCAAGGCAGGAAGTCATGAACTGTGTAATGCTGGGGGATGTCTTTCTGCATGCTGTGAATATATGTTGGTTAATAAATAAGCTTTGGCCTATGGCAAGGCAGCTTAGAGGCAGGTGAGAAATCCAAGGAGAGAGACAGGAAAGAGAAAGGTGGAGTCTGGAGAGATGCCAGCCTGCCGCCCAAGGAGCAACATACCAGCAGACCNATAAAGCCATGGAACGTGTGGCAAAACATAGATTAATAGAAATGGGTTAATTTAAGATATAAGAGCTAGCTACCAAGAGGTCTGCCATAGGCCATACAGTTTGTAAATAATATTAAGCCTCTGAGTGATTATTTTATAAGTGGCTGTGGGACTATGGGGCCAGGCAGGACTGGAGAAANCTTTTGACTACAGTGTAATTGTGGGGATATCAAGATGGTCACAGACAAGGAAGAAAGCAAGTGATTGATTGTGCATCCTTTTATTTCTCTCTGCTCTTGGTGGAATGCAGAATGACTAGCTTTCGTTTGAATCCTTGTTTTTACATTTGAATGTTATATGTTTTTCTATTATTTTTGTCTTACGTTAGCTTTTGTTTGCTATGATTGAAATTCTCACCTTGACTTACCCTAAACAATGGACTGTAACCTGGAGTTCTAAACTGATATAAACTCCTTTCACTAAGAATTTTCTTTTCTTCAGGATATTTTATCACAGCAACAGAAAAGGAACTAGAATAACTATTAANACAACTTTAAATGTTATGAGTAAATCTTATTGTTATATAAATTAGTNACATGAGTCTATAAGCTATGAACCATACTTATGTTTCATTCAGGCATCATTTATTGTGACCCTAATATGCCAGGCCCTGGACTGAGTCCTATGTAATGTGTGAACACAAATAAGAGTGATAGTCTTCCTTAAAAAAATTTCAGGAACTAAAGGCAGAGAGGATGGCTCAGTTGATAATGTGATTTCTGTGCAAACATAAGGACCCAAGTCTAGGTCCTAAGCACTGAACCCACAGAAAAAGCCAGGCACAGCAGAGCGAGCGCTCCTGTAAGCCCAGGATTGGGAGATGGATACAGCATCTGTATCCTNGAGACTTACTGGCAAGCTAGTCTCGACAAAATGAGAGCTTTGGGTTCAGTGAAAGACCCTGTTTTAAAAAAAAAAATAAGGTGAAAAGTGATGAAAACATATCACCCTCTGGCCTCTATACACCCATGAACACATATACATGCCCCACATTATGAGCACACACATATAATACACACACACACACACACACACACACACATATACACAACTCAATATATAAATCTAAGGGGGAAAAGGGAGGGGACATTTTCTAAGTATGTATAATTTAAGATAGAAAGAAATGCCTCTCTTAACATTCTTATGTGGCTCAAAGGAGGTGCAATCTATTCTGGGTGGCAGANAAAGACAGGAGGCCTTCAGGGAGGGCATAGTTTTGAGACAGGTTTTGTGGCTTGAAAGGAATTGAACATGGATGAGAAGAAGGCCTTCCAGTAGACTGGAACCACGACAGACAGTAAGAAAATACAGCCATTTTCTTACTGTGGCAGCCACTAGCCCTTCAAATTTACTCTGACTGCACCTAGTCACATGATAATACTGTGTATCCCTACCCGCTGGAGGTTCACCAAAGCTTCAATGGCTTACATTGCTAAGGTTACTGATGAGAAGTCTGAAGTTGACATATGTACAGGAGAGATGTGCATCACTTCTGTGCAGAAAAAAAGAAAGGAAGGAAGGAAGGGAGAGACAGACAGACACACACACAGAGACAGAGACAGAGAGTCAGAGAGAGAGAGAGAGAGAGAGAGAGAGAGAGAGAGAGAGAGGAGCATCACCTAAGTGCTGATTGGTCCTGGGGCTCACGGACTCATGAATGAAGATAAAGCATCTGTCACTTGGGTCACTGAGCACCGAAAATGAGCAGAATCCTCCACTGAGGAAACAGTGGCATTGTCTTACCTGTACATGTTAATAATGGTAGCGACTGTGAGAAAGCACCAGTCAACGCAAAGATTCTCAATACAGAAAGATCTTTTATATATCACCTATAGGAGCCCTTAGAATACAAGGTAGATANATAGAAAAGAACATCAAAGAGGCTTACAGAATATATCTGTCTAAAAAGCATATCACATTATTGATAATGACAGAGACTCAAATGCAAATAAAGAGGGGATATTATCCCCCTACAAATTTAACAAAAAGTATTTTAAATATCATGATTCTTCCATATTATTGCTAGTAAAAAATATAAATTACAGAATTTTCCGAGGGACTATGAGGATATATATGCATGGCTAGTCTTACATTTACTTCAGTCAGATAATACCTCTTCCAGAAACATCTCTTTTTACTAATGGAGTTATTTTACTTTATTTTAAAGTTGGTGAAACCAACCAAGTAGAGCTCATCTGAAGAANGGTTTTTTCTGAAAATATATGGGTTCATCTCAGACACACAGGGATAGCCAAGCGTGGAGAAGGTCAGGGATCTGGGCTCTCTGGTGTCTTGTTTAGCAGAATGGTCCTTCCTTTAGAATGCTGCCAGTTATGTGACTTGGCTAGAAATAACACTGCCTTTATCTCCTCTAGGTTAAAATTCCAAATTAAAAAATAAATAGAGTTGTTTGGATCCGGTATACCGTATCACACCAATTAGCTACGGTCTGAAGGCAGGATTCCACACCTTAGATATAAATATGGGACACTTGTTNGGAGAGCAGGTGGTTCCCAGAAAGATCATCTTAGATGGGCAATTTGATATGTGTCCTAAGGACATGTGCAGAAATGGGAACAAGGACGTATGCAGAAGAGGCTTGTCCCTACATTATTTATAACTGCAGAAAAAGGGATATTTTGATACCCACTGGAAAATGGCAACTTAGGAAAANGATGGCCAAATAACTAATTAAGCCAGTTTAATTCTATTTCTGTAAAATTTGATGATGCAAGAAAAGTGCAAATATCATAGCTGCTTAATTTTTTCTTATAAAATATGTTTAAGAAATACCACTCAAACCTTGAAGTACCGATTGAAGTCTCATGTTAGTGGTAGTCAAGATTATCATCAAGTGAAAGTAACTTATTTTCATAATTTCTCTAAGTTGATGACAGTAGGTACATATGACCTTTATAGTTATAACTTGGAATATTTTAGAGATGCACTTGAGAGGAGCAGTGTTTTTCAGTGACTGGTAGTCCAGAGTTAACNGTTTTGTTTGTTTGGTTCCACCACTCCTTAAGTGAAGTAAATGTAAGGCTAGCCATGCATATATATCCTCATAGTCTCTGGTCACCTGGATTGACCTCTTCCATCAAAAGATCTTACATATGAAAACTGGAGGGATAATAATTTGGTAGCCTAAGGCTTTGTAAACCCTTAGCTCAACATTGTTGAAAAGCTGATGGCTCTTGTCACAACAAAGGGACACAAATCTAACCATGACAGGACTGGAAAGAAGATGTGATATTTTCACTGCCTCTTCTTTCACACATTTATTATAATAGGATGCTACTATGAACTGAATTTTCTAAAAGAAAGGGCAAGTNTTTGAGTAGCCTCCCAGAACTAGCTATGCAATAGTTTTATTTGTGGGTTAATTCAAATAAAATTAGTTTCTTTTAAAAAATTTTTAAAAAGGGTTAGAGATTATTCAAATCCATGAATACAAAGATCCCGTATTGGATGGATTTTTTCCTGCCTAAAATTGTAGCAGGTGTTTAATCAGTAAGACCAGGATCCATATGCCTAAGCAATGCCGTGGAGAAAATAATTCCTCCAGAGCTCTCTGGGCAGACCAATAGCCCTCCGTCCTTCTCAGGCAAGAGTGGCCTGGGGACTGAAGGTCTAGGACCNGTAGGCTACTGCTGTGAATGGTACTGGCTTAAGGAACACAGGGACCAATGGGATTGTCTCATCCTCAGCTCCANGTCATCTTTCAGGTTTCTCTTCCTGCCTTTCCTTCTGACTTACAACCCATTTTCTTTTCAATAGACAAGTAGTTCTAACACATCTCCCAAATAAGCCTAAGCATTTGGATAAATTAATTCTTATGACCCTGAAGATACTTAAAATTATTTGTGGATAATGACGAAAAAAGAGCCATAGTAATAATTAAGAGCCCCAAAGCATGAGGTAATAGTGTAGAAAGAAATTACACAAAATTCACATGTGTGCTGAAATTAAGAGAGTTCTTTTTTCTCTCATGTCTTTCTGGCTTTGTTTTCCCACAGCATTCTCCTTTTGCTTTTCCAAATTACATACTTAGTGTATTCTGCTCATGGGATCTGTCAATAAAGGCCTGGACTAAGCTGAGGTCCTCCCACATGATCTACAAGTGCTCCACCATTGAGTTTAACCCCAGCCTTCTTCCCACTTTTTATTTTGAGTAACTCATTTTGTAGCCCAGGCTAGTCTTGTGTCAGCAGTCATCCTAACTCAGCTTCCTGAGTAGCTGAGAGCACAGGCCTGAAACAACAGGCCCGTAGAATCATTGTTGAATGNCCTCCGAATCTCTCGCCTTCTGAGACTCCTCAAGTCATGCATGTGATAGGAGCCTAACAGGTCTTCTTAACTAAAGTTTGAGTTTGCAAAAGAAAGTAGACACAAAGATGCTAAGTGATTTGCTCAGACAGATATTGTAGTTAGAATTAAACCAAGATCTTCAGATACTTGATTCCTGAGCCCCTGTTCATTTTATTGCTTGTCTTGTCTTGAAAGTAAAAGGCAGTGCATTATGCCTGGTTAGCTGCTAATTTTCATCTATAAGAGCTCTTTAAGTCTATAAGTCAAGTGGGCCATAAGTTGAATGGAACAAATGGGGCATAAATGCTATTTATCTCACTCATCTACTTCTGTGGCTCTCAGACAATGGTTCTCAGTTTGGGTTTCACATTAGGTTTTATGTATTAAATAAACACCACTACAGCTATCATTCTAGGCTTATTAGTTAAGAATCTCTGGAGATGCTGGGAAGTGGTGGCACANGCCTTAAATCCCAGCACTGGAGAGGCAGAGGCAGGACNATCTCTGTGAGTTTGAGGCCAGCCTGGTCTACAGAGCTAGTTCTAGGACAGCTAAGGCTACCAAAGAAACCCTGACTCAAAAAACAGACAGACAAATCAATCTCTGGAGAATACACGTTTTCTGGTATCTTGGAATGGATTTGTTAGGCAACATGACAATTCTNTGTTTAACTTGTCAAAGAAATGCCAGATGGTTTTTCATAGTGGTTGCACCATTTTACATTCTGAGCAGCAAGGTACAAAGACATTCATTCCTCTGTGTCCTCACCAATAATTGTTATTGTCTGTTACTATGATTTTAGCCATCCTAGTGGCTATNCANCAGTATCCCACTGTGGTTTGATTTGCATTTTCCCTAGTGAGAATTACTGAGAATTTTTTTCATGTGCATAATGGTCATTCCTATAACCTTTTGGACCTATGTCTCTAGTCAGATCATCTGACCATTTCTAAACAAGTTACTTATTATATATACATATATATATATAATTTACTTGTATTTCTTCCATTTTATGGAGGTGTCTTTCATTTTTGTAAGTTTTGTGAGTTTTGAAGCATGAATGTTTAATTCTGAGGGACCTGGCATTTGTGTTTTGCCACTTGTATTTCTGTTGTAACATCTAAGAATCTGTTTATGTCATGAAATTTACCACCATGTTTTCTTCTGAGTTTTAGAACTTTATCCCTTTCACTAAAGTTTTTAATTCATTTTGACATAAACTTGTATGTANTAGGAGACCAATGTCATTCTTTTGCTTCCTTTTTGCCTGTGACCATCTAATTCTTCTTATTTATTGAAAAGTCTAATCTTCATCCATTGGATAATTTTGGTGTTGTCATGAAAGTACAGATTAATTTGGAAATCTAATTATCTGGGACTAGATAGTAGTGTTGATGCATAAATTTGTGAATATATCAAAATGCCTTTTAAATGGATTTTATGGAATGTTAATTATATTTCAATGAAAATATTTTACCCATTAATTCAGTTTTNTTGATCTTCTTGAGCAAGCATCCCAATCTGGTATGTTGATTCTTTCTTGAACATTTATCTTTTAGTAAGAACCCTTTCACAGCCTCTGTTAGAGCTTTTCATACAATTATCTGTGCAGTTTGCAAAGGTATGAAGGATGCAAGTTGAGATGGATGTTATGTATAGAGAACAGGGAGGCTCTGTACAGGCAGTATTGTCACAGAGAATTTGCCCAATCCATGATCCCAGTCTCACTATTCGGAAATTCTACACTGTCAGGGTTCCAGAGTCAATCAAACCTGACATAAAAGTCCAAAACTGACAAGAGTAGGACTACATACCCAGAAAGCTAGTATATCANTTTAGAATGAGACCAGTTCTCCTGTGACCATGTGTGGTCCTTTTCTGCGTAAGTACTAAGTAGAATAGTAAAAGACAAATTTGCCTGCTCAATGCAAGGCTGTGATCAAAAGCTTCACTCTGAAGACGTTCCCGCCAAAGNAGCTTCTCGGCAGGGCTACACCAGACAACACAATTGAACAGCCTTTGTCCCGTGGCTCCCTTTCATCTAGGAATCTCTTCATGCTCATCGATCTTGCTTCAGGACCAGGAAACATTCTATCTATAACCTGAGTTTTTTACGGACTTCTGATCAAGCTCCTGCTCATCCCTCATGTGCTGATTCTGAACATTCATCCCAGAGAGCAGTCTTTCCACAGTCCCAGACAGTGCTTGATTTTCCCCCATGAGACAGTGAACTCCATAAGACAAAGATTGATTAACTGATCTTTGAACATTTCCCAGAACCTAGAATAGACTTGCATGTTAGAAGTAAAGTGAGCAGAACCTTGAGGTCATTTATCATCCTCAGAAGGACTTTTTCCTTTGTGTTGGTGTGTTTCAACAATACCAGAGATTTAATAGTTTGGCAATGTAACTAATGNCAATTTCCTGAATTAGAAAGATAGTCTGTCCCTAAATGAAGTCCACTTAATTCTGAGGAATATACAATTGTTTTATGTAAAGTAATCCAAACAGTTGTGACTCAAAAGCAGTTATTACAAGGGCAGTATTTTCTATTTGAATGATGTGTAAATGTAGATNAGAATCCTGTCGGGGGTTTGGTAATGCACATGCATAAGCCCCACCAGAGATTCTTATTCAAAGGTCTTGGATAGGGGAGACAGAATTAAAAATCTGGTAGGCTTGTTCCCGGGTAATACTGATGTCAATGGCTGTACACTTGTGCAGAGAACCACTACTCTCCANCTTTCTTAATCTTCCATGACTGGAGTCCACAGTGTGGTCTGTGGGCCCCATGCACTGGCAGTAACTGACAGCTTGTTTGAAGNAAAGGAGTTTGGGCCCTACCTGTGGCTACNAGGTCAGAATCCTCAATGTAGTTAGGTCTCTGGTGATTCATGTGCAGTCATTAAAATTAGAGAAAGCACTGGCTTAGAAAACTGGGAGAGGTCACTTCCAGGACAGGATAGAGAGGACTAAGAGAAAGATGATCTAATTTAGAGGAACAGGGATATACAGGTGTGGGAGCTGTACATCTTTGGACAAAGCTAAGATAAGTAGCACAAAGTGACTAAATCAGACAGAGTCCTACCAAGACACAGACAGGATGACTCAGAGGAAATAGAAAACACTTGAATTAAGATGGTATTTGTAATGGTATGGGCAGAATAAAACTGACCTTCAATGAGTAGTAACACATTTAGCCACTAACAACAACAAGGGTTAGGGAGAAACAGAAAAATACNCAAACTATCATCTTCTCTTCCTCTTTTAGTGTACCAATGTGTCTTCCACTGGCCAAATCCACTCAGAAGATCCAAGNCAGGAAGCATAGCTAATACAATGTATATAATTCAGTCTCCACGGGCCATACAGAGAACACGCAGAAAGGTACAGATGTCACCCTTTAACAATCCATGTACTATTCACATGCCAGTTAGAGTAGACCAGCCTGAAAGGTATGTCTTTGCTAACTTTCTCTACAATTGAAAGTTTGTGGGAAAAATCTAAGTAACATGGACATGGAAATCCTAATATTGCCTTTCTACTCCCAAACTCAGAAGTCTCTAAGAACTACCACCAAAGAAAGAAGCACAAAAGTCAGCAAGTAATGAGAAATTAAATTGTGGGCTGCAGGTCAGTTGACCATTCTTGCTGGCCAAGATGTATACAGAACTTACTTGGTGTTCTAGTTTTGGTCTTTCTTGTCAAATTGGCACAACCTCGAGTCACCTGGGAAGAGGGAACCTCAATTGAAGAATTGCCTCCTTCATATTAACTTGGGGGCCACATCTGCATGAGACTATCTTGGTTGATTATTGATGTGGGTGGTGCCATCGTCCCTAGGCAGGTGAGTCTAGCATATACAAAAAAAAAACCAACTGGACCACTGATTAGCATCCCTCCGTGGCTTCCACTCCAGGTTCCTGCCTTGAGATTCTGCCCTGACATCCCTCAATGATGGATCATGACTCTGGAAGTTGCTTTGGTCCTATTTTTATCACAGCCACAGAAAGCAAACTAGAATACCTTGTAAAAGAAGGGTGGGTAGATGATCATTTCAGACAATTGACCATTTTATTGACTAGAGAAAATATTTATGAAGGTTGTAAGCATGGTTTCCAAGTAATTATACCAGTAAGAAATATGATGAAAAGACATGTACTAGGTCAGACCTAAGTCAGAATAAGGTTGAAAATCCAGTTATGAAGGGTATGTGTGCATTCTCCCTCAGTGGGATGATGCCCACTGTCTATCCACAGTTTAAGACCCTAACTACAGTTTAATCCTTCTGTGAAGCCCCATGCAGGATGAGCCCTGTTATACTGGTACCAGATTCTGCTTAGAAGCATCCTTATTGTATCAAAAATGAGACATTTCTGTTTATTTTAAAAACTAAAACTCCCTCAGAGCATTCTTTTTTAATGTGGTATGATTAAATTTAGATCAGATAAACAAAGACTTAAAAAAAAGGTTAGTAAATATTTTATTAAATTATGATAGTTTTGTTCATGGCACCAAAATCTGTATGATTTTAAACCTCTGAATTTTTTTTTCTCAAAACACTTCTAAGGCTACTGCTACAGACAGTCATTGGTGGGTGGCCTAGAAAGATTCAAAGGTTAGAATTTTGAGTGGCATAGCACTAAAATGTCATGTTGCCTAATCTGCCGGAACAAAACAAACCCAAAATAAGTGGTTCATATGGAAAGGAAAAAAACCTAGAAAATCCATGCAATGATCCATGGAGTTGACACAAGTGCTAATGCAGCCATCACAGTGATTAAGGAGAATTCCCAGGCTGATCCTACGCACAGTTCAGCAGAGACCACATCTGCTCTCCCTCCCATGATGTGACTTTGCTGTGGTCTGATCAGCTGTCTCGGGACTTTACGGCCCTTTTATCCTTTCCCAATATAAATAGCAAGGCAAGGTCTTTTGACTTCACACTGGGAACTGTCAAAACCCAACAGGTGTAGACCTTTGCTGACCTCCGGGGGCCCTTCATCTCTCAGGGAGGGGACTGTCTGCCCTTTGCCAAAGGGATTGCCCACAAACTGACACCACAAGATGACAGCTGGTTTTCCCTATGACACATGCCAGGCAGGAAGAAAGCTCAGATGCGACAGCAGAGAATTTGTGGCCCCAGCCACCCTTTCTCATTAACTACCCATTGGGGGGAAACACAGCAAGCGAACTAAATTCTTAAGAATATTGGGATTCTTATAAATGCAATTAGTACAAAAGTGAGGGATTTGGGGAGTTATTGGCTACCATCAGGAAAACTCAATTGCTTAGATGTAAATCAAAGTTTTTTTTTTCTTAAAAAAGAAAAAGAAAGGAGTTCTCACTGTCTCACAGGAAGGCTTGAGATGGAAAGGCCACCTGGGCTTTTTGGTTCTGAGTTACTGGCCCCTAAATTAGGGATGCTAGATCACGCAACTAGAATAGAGGATGCTCAGGGAATCTGATTTGAGGTATCTCCTGCAGTATGGGAGGGGCACAGACTTACACTTAAAAAAAAAAGCCATTTGTTGTGCTACTTGAAATGCAAATTTAACTGGATGCTTTATGTTTTGCTGAAAATATACTTCCAAGTCCAGGAANCTGCTTGGCTTCCTGATTCGTGATTGTCCTCTTGAGGCCAACAGTAGTAGTTCGCTGCCAAGTGGAACTTTATTCCAAGCTTTTGAGATAAACANGAAACTTTAGCNATGGGATTTCAACTGTGTAACTGGGGCTGCCCCTCTTTGTCATGCTTCTCACTCCTCCTGCTGGTTCTAATTTTAATAAAGTTGTAAAGAACTTGTCTTTTGTGTTAGACTAACTTATTTGAAAAAAAACTGTTTTGTCCTAAGTCCCATGAGAAGTTAGTAAATCATATTTAATTTAATTTGATCACTATCTAGCCCAGGCTGAGTCAGGCATGATTTGGAAGGTATGAGGCTAATGAGGAGGTCTATCAGGAATACTTTGTTATATTGCTCTGGATAGGCGGTGATAACACCAAAAGTACAAAGAGAAAACAGTGTGGCTTGTCATCCAGCACAAATCCATAAATACCCATTGCTTTCCTGACAGCATCTTCTGCACTAAATGCTGAAGTTGTAGCAATAAACAAATCATTGCCCCAGTACTGATCCTCTGAGAGGACAAACCATAAGAAGAAAGGATAAATTTATTAAAATCACCAAAGAAGACTTCAAAGAGGAGGTTGTTCTTGTTGTTGTTTTTACTCTTTGGACTCTTTACTCTTTAGGGAGCCCACCACCCAGCTCTCAAATAAATCACTTGGAGGCTTATTCACTCTAATGAATGCCTGGCCTTAGCTTGGCTTGTTTCTAGCCAGCTTTTCTTAACTTAAATTATCCTCTCTATCTTTTGCCTCTGGGCTTTTATCTTTCTCTATTTCTGTATAACTTTCTTTACTTCTTACTCTGTGGCTGGCTGGGTGGCTGGGTGGCTGGACCATTGCATCCTCTTCTCCCTTTCTCCTTCTATTTATTCTGCCTGCCAGCCCCGCCTATCCTTTCTCCTGCCTTGCTATTGGCCATTCAGCTCTTTATTAGACCAATCAGATGTTTAGACACATAAAGTAACACAGCTTCACAGAGTTAAGCAAATGCAACATCAAAGAATGCAGGACATCTTTGCATTGTTAAACAAATGTTCCATAGGGTAAATAAATGTAATACATCTTCTAATAATATTCCACAACAGGAGGTCACAGAAACAGAAGGAAATGTGTCAAGGACCTCAGGCATCAAGGTTAGGTAGCAGGCAGTCCATTACCATATCATAGGATTATTCTAGGATTTCTAGCTACCCTGTGTGTACAAAACACTACTGTGTTTCTTGCATGCAGCCAACATTTATTGGTATATATTTCTAAAGATCAGTGAAGTACATGGAACAGGGAATCACACATGGCATTGNAGGTCTGTGAATCTCTGAAATTATATAGGAAAAATATATGGGTATAGATGCTGAGAATTTTTCTAAGAAAGATTTATACATATGGTTCTTTTTTTCAATTTTCAGTGTTCTATAATCTATCCAAACTGAAAACCCTCCATCAGAGACATCAGAGATAATGTCCATTAATGATAAAAAAATCTCATTATGACCAATAGATATATAGCAGAAATCTGCTCTTATAGAGCTCTTGTTATAAGTCCTGGAGAACAAAATCAGAGATTTACAAAGCTTATGTGAAATTAATCTCAGGTTTTGGAAGAAAACTGTNGAAACAGGTGAGCAAAAATTGTATTATAGACTCCTGTCATTGAAGAGAGACTTTTCTATTTATTAAAATTCATCTACTCCCTAATGAGCATNCAATTGCATCCACAGGTGTCCAGGAATATTTTATAACTGCTTCAATANTCCTATATTTGTACTGTTCATATTTGTGTTAAGCACAGACTCTCATTGTATTGGTTAGTTTTTATTATCAACTTGACACAAACTGGAGTCACCTGGGATGGGGAAACCTCAGTTGCAGATTGACCCCATCAGATTGGCCTGTGGGCATGTCTGTGAGGCATTTTCTTGATGGCTAATTGATATAGGAGGACCTAGTCAACATGGGTTNTACATCTCCAGGCAGATGNATCTGGGATATATAAAAATAATAATAAATAACAAAAACTACCTGGGCAAGCCAGAGGGAGCAAGCTAGTAAACTGTGTTTATCTGTGGTCTTTGCCCCCAGGTTTCTGCNTTGTGTTCCTTCCCTAACTTCCCTCATGATTATGGGGAGCAGAGAAAGCCCTGAGTGAATGTATAANGGGTGGATGAAGTCCTGAGTGGGTTTACATGAGCACAGCCATGTCAAGGACCCCAGTGCCTCAGACTCATTGAAATGGCAAAGCTTTCCCTTGCTGAGTCTCAGAGGTATAGCAGATCCTTTCTCTGGTCCAAGAATGAGTGTTTAGGAAGACACAACTTCCTCCAGAATGCTTACAGCTGGAGATTGCTCCCCTACAGAGACTTCCTACCAAGATTAGCTAAAACTGCCTTCTTGTTCAGCTGTATACCATAAACTGCCTCCTCAATTCAGATGAATACAACAAAGCTGCCTTCTCAATTCAGATGTATACAAGGAATGCATTAAGGTTCTGGCTTGCAGTTGGTGCCCTTGGAACTAGCACAACTCACCTAGTCCCAGATTTCCTGTCCCTGCGTCTGTGTTTCTGTCCTTCTTTCACTCCTTTTATGTGCCAGTCAGGTTTCCAGGACCAAGCCATGCAGAACAGGCAAATGAAAGATTGNGATCCGGAAGCAAAAGCCGAATAAACTATTTCCTCTCCAGGTTGGCTTTTCTCAGTGTTTTGTCATAAAAGTCAAAAGCGAACTAGAACACTCTTGAAACCAAGTGTTCATAATATTTAAGGCAATATACTAAATATACTCAAATATACCCTTTCTGCTACTTTAAACTATTTGGATTTTCTTCATGATATGTGTTGAAAAGTGGATAATTGAGCATCTGGTTGATCACTGAAGTAACCCTTGGAGGCACAGGTTTCTACTTCCCATTTTATTCATAAAAATATTGAGAAGCAACAAAATTAAGTTATTTCCTCAAGGAAAGAAGGCTAAAAAAAAAAAGAGGCTTGGAGAGGAATGTTCTGGGCATCAGTTGCCAATGCAGATGGACGCAGATGAGGATGCCAAGACGAGAGAGGTCTCTGCTGAGCAGAGGTCTTGAAGGGAGTTGTTACTTTGATGCTCTTTTCAATGCTCTTTGGAGTTTCAGGCCTTCTGACTACTTACCTCTCTCACTCTTATATATGTTTGGAGACTTTGCTATCTCTAGCATTTTAATTTTAATATCACCAGACCTATTGTTTTTGTGTCACTCTGTTAACATATTCCACATAAACAATTCACAGGGAGGACAAAATGATTTTGGCTCACAGTATCGGAGGGCTCAGACCATGCTTGTTTGCACCCAGGCTCTTGAACTGAACATCATGGCAGTAAGCATGCATGGTAGAGGCTGTTCTTCTTAGTGCACAGGAAACAGAGAAAAGTGGAATNCAGAGAGGAACCAGGACAAACATCTTAGTGTTGGAAAGCAGGGNTGCTATGCCTTTACCTCCCTGCTTCTTCCAACTGACTGNTCATTCCAACCCTTTCCCCATGGAAGTGTCTCCTCACTTAAAAGGCCCAACATTGTCCTCATTCAGTCTCTTCCTTACCAAAACAAGAGAGCTCCATTTTCCTTTGTGGACAGTCATCAAAACACCGGCTCTCCTTTTCTATGTTTCTGCTTTTCTTCTGTGCAAGTCATCA
>LZPO01066531.1:41647-59050 GCA_001675575.1 Neotoma lepida
TTAAGAAATCAAATCAGCCTGTGAGTTGTCAAACAGCAATTCTTTTCAAATAATTGATCACTAGGTTTTAAATGTCAGTACCAATGCAGCCAGAAAACAAAATGAATACTTAAGGGCATATGGGAGGGATTGGAGCGAGAATTGCCCTGTTTAAAGAACTGCAGAGGTCCCCCAATCCCCAGTACAGATATTCCAAAGACCATGAGAACACACACAGTTCTACCAGGCTCAAGATTAAAGAACATGGGCGAGATTGGTGGAAAGGGGAAGAACTAGGTTTGCCTGGAAAGATGCAGGCAACAAGGCAGATCACGGCAGAGACACATGACGTCGTGACTATTGTCAATTTTTGTTCTTTCAGTGGTTGACCTTTCACACCAATTCATTTCCCACACTTGGATAGTTCCTTGCTTTCCAAGGAGCACAAGAACAAGGAAATACCCTTCATCTGGAAGGTCCCCATGGACTCTCCTACTTCTTCGGGCCTTTTCTACTACATTTAAATACAGATGTATTTAATTAGCCATGTTTTTGGACTAGATATCTTGCAGCTAAAGAAATTTACTTCCAAACAATTTTACAGCAGATGACTACCTGGGGCAAATGTAGCATGAGTGAGCTGCTTGTCAGTATGGATGGTTATGGGATATATTCAGCAAAGGGGGGAGGGGTATTGATGCTCAGGCTGGCCTCAAACTCATAGCATCTTCCTCCCTCTGTCTCTCAAATACTGGAGTTACAAGCCTGAGCCACCAGATCCAGATAATAAGATATAAATTAAATAATAATGCTATTATTAAACCAAGAGGTTTAGATGAGGTGGGAACAAATTTTACCAGACCAGAAGATGTAGGACTCAAAACAAGCATTTCTGGAGAGGCCTGGAGAGCCAAGGTTGACCTTGGACACCTATATGGAGGGTGGCAGCTCCCTCACTCTGCACTGGCTTTATGGCCTGTTGGCTTCTATGTAAGGGTAGCAGAGCTAGAGTAGGCTCAGAGCTCTACCTTAGGGCGAGGAAGGCAGGAAGGAGACTTAGGATCAGCGATAAGAGCATCATGAAGTAGCAGGAATGGACCGGGAAGGGCTTGCAAGAACGAGAGCAGCACACCCAGCAGCATTATGGGACTGGAATTTATGCCGTGCAGCTGAGACATGCTGGGAGAAAGGGGACAATTTTTAGTCTGTGCTGGCTAGTTTTGGGTCAACTTGTCACAAGCTGGAGTCATCTGGGAAGAGGGAGTGTCTACTGAGAAAATAGACCCCACCACAACCAGATGGACCTACAGGAACATCTGTGGTACATTCTCTTGATTGATGAATGATGTGGGAGGACTCCGCCCACTGTGGGTGGAGCCACCCCTGGGCATGTGGTCCTGGGTTCTATAAGAAAGCAGGCTGAGCAAGCTATGAGGAACAAGCCAGTAAGCAGCACCCCTCCATGGCCTCTGCATCAGCTCCTGCCTCCAGGATCCTGCCCTGCTTGAGTTCCTGTCCTGACTTCCCTGTGTAATGGACTGTGCTAAATAACTCAATACTGAAATAAACCTTTTCCTCGACAAGTTGTTTATGGTAATGGTGTTTTATCACAGAAATAGCAACCCTGACTAAGACAGTCTACAGGATGTTTATCTAGAAATTAGCACCCTTTTTGTTGACTCTCAGTGGCCTTGGAATTATTCCAAAGATGTCAGTGCATTACTTGAGCTGGAAACAAGTTCCAAACTCAAGGATGCGAAACACTCATTGAGTTTCAAAGTTATTCTCTGGATTGAAAAAAAAAAGTTTTGTAAAAGGAAAAATTGCTTCCTCTAAATGGAGTATTTGGCAAATAAACTTAATTACAGTTTCTTTACCCCAGAACTTTGCAGTGAGAATGGAAGTTTTTAAAAGTTTTTTAAAGTGCTTTCCAATAATATTCTGCCTACCAGCTGAGATAACAAACGAGAACAAATGAATTCTGTCCACCTCATGAACCCCTTAAAAACAACAGTGTGCCCCTGTCAGTGGTGCTCTGNGGCAGGGGGATGTCTCTGAGGCCAAATGGGATAACTTCTTATTTAAATCAAACTTTCTCTTTCATTCATTTGCCATAATAAAGCAAATGAAATCTGGCTTTTGGAAAAAGTAGCAACTCATATAAAGAAACAATTAGAGCAATTATTAAAAATCCATACATCATATTAAATTTATAAAAAGCTCTGAGTGCCAATAATAAGTCATGTCCTGATCTAGACACATTCAAACTGGGCATCCATTAAAAAAATGCACAAAGGGAATGAAAAGTCCAAGTGGAATGAGGACTCGGTAGATGAATTACTTCATCCTAAATGTTGCAATTGGCTTCCTTTACAGGAACAATTTCTCCCCAGTGGTGATAAACGTGGAGTGCCAGCAACCCAGCTTTTTACCCTTGGTGGATACTTGTCTCTCTACATGCATAATTTTTTTTTTCTCATTGGCTCCAGACACAAAACAGAGTAAGATTGTGATACAGGATTTGTTTGAAGAGAGTTCATCTGGAAGGAAGTCCAGCCAGGCACTAGCAGGGGAGCTTTTATAGATTAGGACCTGTAATCTGGTTAATACTCTCAAACACAAAGATCTGAATGTCCGGATAAGGTTACCTCATATGTGGCCCTGTGCCTCCCCTCCTGCAGCCCCTCAGAACTCACTCTAGGGCCTGAGAAGAGCTTGCACATGCTGGAAGGAGAAAGGGGGAGACAAGAGCAAGACAAGGACACATATTCCAAACACAGCACAAGACAAATCACCCAACAGGGCTCATGCATTCTGCTGTTGTTCCCCTGAAATGGATTGCTTTTTTAGATAGGATTCATGTCCACAGTCATTGATAGAGGGAGGGTTTGGGGTTGAGTGTAAATAAGGCATTATGTCCATTCTGATATTTGGGATAATCTTTAAATTCTTAATTTTGTATTAAAGGGTTATATAAAACCAATTTTTAACTTTATCTTTTTATTTGGAGACTAGCAAATTTTAATCTATCCTCATTTTGAAACTAACTGCTGTGAGTACATCTTCCTAACACCTGAGCTAGGTTGTGACTGAGCTTTCTTTTATGTAAACACAAAGAAGTTTCTAGAAGCTATTCAATGATTTTTTTCTATTCAAAAATGAAGAGATTAAAGTTTATTTCCCAAATAAATTTGAACTTTTAGACTATTTACCATTTTTGGCTAAGTCTTAAGATCTTATCTCTGTTTCAAAAATAAGAATTGTATGAGATGGCCTGAGTCTCAGCTTCAGATTTCATGTAGGTTAGCCTTCCAGTACACTCACTTGCATACCTATGCCCGAAAGCATGAGGACCGTGCATCCCAAGAGCAATTACCCAAGGGAAAAACAGTTGACTTATGAACAGTTTGTCTGCAGAACAGGTTATCAAAGGGAGAAACCCCAAGCCCGCAGCTCCTTCGGGCACCATGCCTCAGTCCCTAATCATAAGTGGAGAACAATTCATTTAGATGAACACTTCATCTTACAAACATAGCAAGGAGAGGTCACTGGACCTGGAAAAGTTCCATCCTCCTGTGTTTTGAGGTAGCCACTCCCCTCTCAATCTCCTCCACCTGGCTAAGAGCCTTGGAGAAGTTTCTGTGTTTATGGCTCCTACATCAGAGTCCCCAATTTCCTTTGAGTGACATTTTTGCCGACCAGTTGGGGAACTGAGTTGCACTTCTCCAGCTTTTGGAAAAAAGAAGCAAACCTCGAATTTCAGACAATGGATTGTGCTAACTCTCAGAACTAACCCACTTACAAATAGGGTGCTTCCGGAACGATTTGTTGTTTGGGTTGAGAAGCCAAAGCCAAGCAAAGGAAGTGACAGGAATTCTCCAGATACCACTNCTGTGCAGATCATTCATGCCATACCCTGCAGACTGCTTGTGTTGTTTCTGAGAAAAAGCCGCATCATGGTTCCGAGGGAAATGATATTTATAGAAGATTATTTTATTTTAAATTATGTGTTTCTGTGTGAATACATGCATGTGAGGGCAGGTGCTCACAGAGGCCAGACAGGGGTGCCGGGAACTGAACTCAGGTTCTCTGCAAGATGGGTGCACACTCTTAAACTGCTGAGTTATGTTTCCAGCCCCTCAAGTAAAAACTGAAATATGAACACTAAGTGGAAGTGTAACTACGTTCAGTGACCAGTCAGGCTTAATTTCTATTACACTAACCATCACTGATTTTTATTTAAATTTGTTTTGGGGACAGGGATTTTCCTTTATGTCTTCTGTTTAAAACTATGCACACACAAGTAACACTATATCCACTGAGCAGGTTAAACTTAAGTATAGGAATAAATAAACACGCACACACATATGTGTAACAACATTAAAGAAAGAAGAAGTCATGAATTTGAAAGAGAACACAGGTGGAGGGTTTGGTGGCAGAAAAGGGAAAGGATAACTAATGTGATTTTATTATAATCTAAAAAAATTACAAAGGCTAGATAACTCACTTGGCATGGTGGCACATGCCTACCACTCCAGAGGCACAAGCAGGCAGATCCCTGTGAGTTAAAGATCACTATGTCTACATAGTGAGTTCCAGGCCACCCAGGGCTGCATAGTAAGTGAGACCCTTTCCCAGAACAAAACAAAACAAACCAAAAAACCACCCTAGGTAAATTCATTCTATTACAGTATTGATTAGAATGTAAACTGTATTGCTATACATAAAATATAAAATACAGATTTTGAATTTAAAAATAGATAAATATGAACATTAAAGAGAAAGCCTTGGGTGGATAAGCCAGAAGATACTGAGTCTCAATCCTTTGAAGGACCAATAGAAAGTTCTAATTTTGCTTTCACCATTCCACACCAGTGTCCAATAAACATAATTTTAAAAACTGCTTTGCACATTTTGAAAAAAACAGAACAAAAGATGCTTCCATATGAAGACAATGGTGACCTTGGCATCCAGGAAATAATCTCTGTGCCTTGTATTTCTCTATGAATGTTGCTTCTCAGTGCAGTTTTATACTGCAAAGTTAAAAGAAACATTTATTTTAATAGAGAAACAACAGAGCAAAATGCAAGCTGCTGTTTATTAGTTCTGTGACGGAACAACCTGTTAATGCAAAGGGAACATGCATTAGCGAACATGTGCTCTTTCCAGGGTGTATTTCCCACACAGATCCCTCTGCAGATAGTGACACACACTTCTAAGCTCCCAAATCAGAGAGCTTTTGTAGAGCAAGCAACACATTTCTTAAACTTTTTAAACTACTGTTCTTATTTGTAAAATAAGAATAATACTTTTTCCTTATGAAAACTAAAAATAAAAATGAAAAAAAATGTAGAGACATATTCTAAGAGATCAGTGTGTGTGTGTGTGTGTGTGTGTGTGTGTGTGTGTGAGAGAGAGAGAGAGAGAGAGAGAGAGAGAGAGAGAGAGAGAGAGAGAGAGAGAGCTCTGAGGCACTGCCTGAGCAGAGAAAGACCAGTTCCGAACATCCAACCCCTTTCCTCTCTTTCTTTCCCAAGCCTCTTAGTTTGGATGCTTTGCACTTACTGTGCTCAAAGGCCCCTGTATGTTTCTCTTTACTCCATTTCATTTGCCGTTAGCAGCAGCTCTGAGAGGTAGATGCAGCTTTTGCTAAGAAAAAACAGGAGGAACATCGAGCAGAGCCTCAGGACCCTGGAACCACAAAGGTCAGTTTAGACTCTGGGTCAGCTGTCTTACTGTCAAGGAGATGTTGCAGCTCAGGGCTGGACACAGCCTGTTCCTTGCCAGGAAGGAGAAGACCATGATTTGTTTATTCCTCTTGTATTCAGTGTTGCATTAATTCTGTCTTGATGAGTTCTTGGGATATAGATATAGATGCAGATATAAATACAGATACAAATATGGATACAGACACAGGTACAGATGGATAGAGAGGTAGGTAGGTAGGTAGGTAGGTAGGTAGGTAGGTAGGTAGGTAGGTAGATAGATGGGCAACCAGCAGGAAGGATACAGATAGGATATACAGGCATGTTATGATAGATTGAACTAAGAATTGTAAATCTTAGTCTTTTAATTTCTCCCAATATTTTTTGTAGCCATCAAACATGGGATGTGGGGAAAGAATGGTCAAGAAAGAGATGCCAGAAATCACCATAAGTAACGAGCAATGGTGGCAGGGGTGAGGCAGCTGCTCTAGCTTTATTGTTGTCATAAAGTGGCCCAATTTTCAAGCCTTAGGATGAGCAGCTCTCTGGGGTCTGTGTCCACTGTGGCTCTAATAGCATTAGAAAGGGTGACTTGGTGTAAACAATAACAAGATTTATGTCGGTGCAAACTGCTGACTATTGACTGACTCTGAAGAGAGAAGAAAAGGGAAAGTGTAGTTAGACCAGCTTCCTGTTATGCCCAGTTTATGGGGAAGTGAGAAACTCGCCTGGTTCCAGTGAGCATGGACAATGGGATGGCGAGCAGAAGATTTTGAGGCCTTAGGATTGCCATCAGTGAAAATAAAATAGAAAAAAGACAGCAAAGGCAGAGCAAGCTGTGCTGTGGGTGTTTGGATGAAGGGTTCTAACCATGGAAAGGGGCTAGCTGCGACTAGCTGCACCAGGTAACTGCACCCACAAGAACAAAGATTCTGAATCCTGCTTGGTGGGACAGGACATCTAACCTACAGTGGCTACCTTACGAAGGAACGTTCTCCCCTAACCTCTTTCTCAGCATGACTTTTGGGGGAGCAGAAGACCTGGGTTTCCTCTGTAACTAGCCGTGAATTTAGGGGTTTACCTTCTTTCCATCTTTGTAAATAAGGCCCCAAGCCAGACTCATTTCTTTCCAATTTTTTTTTTAACAGTTAGAAGAGAGACTTTTCTACTCAGAGGAAACTCCCCATTGGCTTTTACAATTATTACCAAGCTCCCACGAACATTGCGGCCTCATGAATTTATATTAACAATCTCATTAATTCGGCTATATATTTTTCAGCAGCAGCAACAACAAAATGGTCCTTGTTATAGTCTTATATATGGGAATTCCATCTTCTTAAAAATCGCCACATGATTATAAAAACAAATATGTAAGGTAAGGGAATCTTTGGCCACCAGAGGGAATGTAGCCAAAGCACACTGATGGACCTTAATAAAAGAAAAAAAAATCAAGTTTACAATAGAGAAATGAATACTTGAGCTTAAGATCTGCACCTATAGTCTCTGAATTTTATGCTTCCCTAAAGGGAAGGTATGTGGTCTGTTAAATATGATCATAAAATATCTCCTTGAGGCCCTGAAATGTGAGTGTTGGATGCTCAATCCAAACAGCATGGACCACTTGTAAATCTGAGACACTAGTTCCCAAATCCAGGATAATACTCTTAATCTACAGACTTCAGAGAAAGGAAAGCAACTATAAAATAAGCAAACATAACAAAATTAGGATAGAAATATACTTTTGTTGTATATTTATTAAATGTACTTCAGTATTGTATCTGCACATTTACGTTTCTACATGAGATCTATCCAGCAGAACACAGAATTCTCATCTAAAACCTATGAAAGTGACCATAGTTGGAAGTGCTACATTGAAGTTTAGTTTTCTATATATTATATGATATTTTACAATGATAATGTATTAACATAACCAATAAAAACAAAGTCAACACATTTTTTTTCTCTTTAAAGAATATATGGAATGATAGAGATTTAAAAAATTCTGGCCATTTCAGATAATTTCAGTGAATATTTGAAAAGAATGACTGAGACATGTGTGACTCAAATTTCTAAATGGTCTTACTAATTAAAAAACATGGAGGCAGGTATTGGGGTGAATGCTGAAAGGTCAGAGAGACAGAACAAGCCACAGCCAACCTCACCTTGCCAACTCCTCAGCTGATCTTGTTTCCTCAGAGTGCAGGCTTCTGAGTCTTTACCTGAATGAATCTCAGCTGAACTGCTGCTCAAAGTCTGAAAGCTTAAGAGGCCTCTAGTTCCTGGTCCTCATGCTTTATATACCTTTCTGCTTCCTGCCATCACTTCCTGGGAGTAAAGGTGTGTGTCTTTCTCAAGCAAAGACATGAGATCTCAGGTGCTGGAATTAAAGGTGTGTGCCACCATGCCTGGCTGTTTCCAATGTGGCCTTGAACTCACAGAGATCTGGATGGATCTCTGCCTCTGGAATTTTAGGATTAGAGGCATGTGTGCCACCATTTTCTGGCCTCTATGTCTATCTAGTGGCTGTTCTGTTTTCTGACCCCAGATAAGTTTTATTAGGATGCACAGTATTTTGGGGCACACAATATAATCACTACAGACATGATCTTATAGTTAAAATAAAAATCATGATATTGAAGGGTCATTTTATAATTATTATAAGATCCCTGTGAATTCCTTTCTTGATCTCTATTTTTATTTGCCTTTGGCATATATTTATAAACAAAAGGTTAGCAATTATTTCTACCTCAGAAATAAAAAATTATCACCTCAGGAAAGCCACTGATTCACTACCAAGAGCTGCTCAAAACCAAAAATGTTTTGGAGTACCAAATGTGGAGAGTGCACTTATGAAAAGATCTACTCCAATGGCTTGGGAGTGGGAACTCAAGTTCCAGATTGGACAGAAAGACAAGATGGTAGCTTTTGAGAAGGACAGTGAGCAAGCCTATGATGCTTAGAAAGCTGGCTATGTGAACATTCACCTTCTGTGTCCTGACATGAGTAGTCTTCCCCAAACAGCAGGAGTTTAGATACCCCACATCCAAAGAATGGAGAGCTAGCTGGGCTTATTTGCAATAAAAAAAAAATAAACATACAGTAGAAGCGTAGCCCTGAGGTCCTCCAGTGAGGGAGGGATATGAGGGTGGGAAGGAGGTGGGAGGGCCCAGAGTTGTTCAAGCAATCTCCTCACTCCAGTCACTTACAAAGCATATGAAGCAGAGACTGAGGATTTACAGAAGAGAGACCCTAAGGCAATTGAGCAAGGAGAAAAGGACAAGAAAAAGATATTTCATAAAGCCAGGCCTAAACTAATGCTTTTTGCCCCCCACCTTCACTCTCACACTTAACCTAAAAAGATTAAAATATCATAATCATTCTGAGCTTTCTGGCTTTCAAGATTTCCATTATGACACATCAGTAAAGCAAGGCAAGGTGACTGAGGAAGAGCAGCTGGCTTTCATTTCCTGCTCATTTGAAGGTCACTTTTGGAGATAGAGATTATATTTTTGCAGAACCAGAGGATACACGATCATTTCTAGAAACTTGTAACATCAGATGTTCTGAACGAGCCAAGGAAAATGAATGATCCTATTAAGATACTTCTGACCATAAATCAGAGGTGTTAAGCTCTGACTGGCTAACTTCTGCTTCCCATTTGACTCATTTGAAAATGGAACTGAGGTGAATATAGATTGGAGAAGGACGCCTGCTACCATTAGAAGCGCTTCTTAAGCTACTCCTCACGGATCTCCAATTGAAATACAATGTGTCTAGCACTCAGNGACAAATATTTGCATCCTTTCTTTGTTAAGTGACTTTACATGTAGCAGAAAAATGGGTGTCAGGCTTGTAATACAAAAGAAGGGCTTGCGTCGAAAGTCACAGTCTCTCGGGGAAGAGGGTGAGCAACTTACTAATGACAGGCTGGGGAGAGTGGTCCTACATTTTAGTGCCCTTCCCTCTGGTTGCAAAAGCATCTACTCCTCACGCGCTGCTTGTTTGAGTCCTGCCTCCAGCTCGTGTAAGTTTAGTGATATTCTTGCTTTACCCTTGGCTCTCACTGGAACAGTCTTTAAGTGTGGGAGACACGGACACAGCACAGTCTCATATTTCTCACCGTTCTCCCCAGGTCCTCAGTTTCCGGGGACTTTCCCAAGGTAGCATGGCAAAGCTCTGCCACCCACCCANGGGAAAGTGATTGAGGTCTTTTTAGTCCCAATTTTCTCATCTGAAAAATGGAGCTAAAACAGCTCTCTTCTTAGGCGGTAGCAGCTTTGAGGCACAAAATTGAACCTGCAGAGGTGTGCAGAACACATGGTAACAAACAGCTACAGAGAAATGCTAGTCTTCCCTTCACCAAAGGCTGCCACGGAAGTAAAGAGGAACTATTTGACAAGGAAATATTCAACATCTGATCATGGGAACATTGTTTTTTGTGTTTTTGGTTTTTTTTTTAATGTTGTTTGTGTTTACTTGAATGCACTTGTGATCTTTTATTCCCAACTTTACACACTGTATGGAACTGGTGGTTAATAATATTTGTCTTATAACTATGGCATTAAATGCCCTCTGCCAATGCCCACAGACCAACTGTTTCACTGACAAACTGAAAAAAATAAATAAACAAAACTAGAACAGTTAAAGAATTGTCAACCAACACCTGTGACTGAACATACTCAGACAATCTTGCTAAGCACCCCTAAACCAGGTGGTACCCCAGCCTCACTGCCAGGACAGAACCTTAGAAATGTCTGTCTACAGACTATGTCAATATCTCTTCTCTTCACTGCCAAATGGAAACAAATATTGTTTCTGTATTGAACAAAGCCGAGACACCAGCCCTGGTCTTCAAGAGAAACAAAATGAGCATTGTATATACCTAAGAAGGAGGGGTATCATTGCAATTGGGAGGGTTTTGGTGAAGCAGTTCTGTAGCTAATTATGTAAGAAAAACCTAAGAACTAAGAAATGGCACAATTTATAAATCATGATTTTTATCATCCAGGTAGTGTCTTAAATGTCAGGTTATTGAGCAGTACAGCTGAATGTTTGTGACACTCCAAGTTTGGATTATNAAAGACAGTCCTTTAACACATCTTAAAGAAAAGAGGGGAAAGATTAAAGCAAAATATCTCTAGTTTTTTAAATATAAGATTTTCAACAATCTATAAATTTCTAGAAGAAATACTTCGGCATAATAAGCACCACACTGAACACCTGTGGTGTTCTGAACTGCATTTTTTAGTAAATAAATGATCAAAACACCATGCTACCAAATTCCAAACCTGTTTCCACTTCCCCAGGAGTTCCTTGAGAGGATGCCCCAACTGTGTTCTGTTGTTTTTTTCACGTGTAGAGGTGGCTTTTGCACATTGGTACAAACACTGCACTTTGCAAAGCTTCAAAAGTTGTTTGTTTCTTCATTTAGTGTATGCCAAGATTTTCTTGTTCTTTCTTCACTTGAGTAAGTAAACCAAATTAAAAAAATTGAAATTTCTAATAATTAAAAATGCTGAAATTATTCATGAATGTACCTTGGCACAGGTGTTAAAAATGTAAAATATGAAAACTGGCCTACTGGCTTGCTATGAATGTATTCATTTAGGTTTTCCAAACTTCATCAAAAAAAAGAAGCAAACANCATTTCATGTCTTTATTCCATATTATACCTGATTTCATCACCCAGGATAANGTTCACTATTTCCCACATCCATCCATTCATTCATCTATTCTATGTGTTTTTGTTGTTTCTCCATTTACCCTAAGTTCTCATGTGTTTTAGGATTTGATATGGAAGAGATATGTTAAAAATAAAAGCCATATGCGTTGAAACATTAGATACCATATGTTCTTAAAAATGTATTGAAGAGAGCACATCAATTAGTTATCCAGGACCAAATGCTCAGTCCTGAAAGCATACACACAAATAATATTATATGGACTTAATGGGTTATATTTGGGAATATATATGTATATACAAACAAATAAATGCACCCAATAACAATTTATGAAAAAAAGAGGCCATGAATTTGAAAGACACTAGGGAGGGGTATATGGAAAGGTTTGGAGGGAAGAAAAGGAAGGGAGAAATGGTGTAATTAAATTACAGTCTAAAAAAAATTAACAAAAAAATATTATGTGCAGTAGAAGCATAAAATGGGGGACAGGACCTAGTCTTGCAGTTCAAGNAAGACTTCTCTAAGGAAGAGTTGGACCAAGTTAAAGGGTTCATGGCTGGTAGTGGAAACTGGTTTGCCAATCTAGCTTTGAAGACTTGGGAGAATTCCTCTAGTTTGAAGAAAGTAGGAAAATTCCATTGTGGCTGGAGACTTTGAAGCAATGGTCCCCAACCCTGATGGTACTTAGGAAGCTCTGGAAATATCCAGGATCTTGAAGCCCATTCCCCAGTTTGAATGATCATTAGAGGATAAGATAACACTCCGAATTTTTTTTTACTTCATCTTTTGGTTTTTGTGACTGCCCTTGAGCTTGCCAAGTATCCGAGACTGACCTTGAACTTCTGATCCTCACTTCCTAATTGCTAGGACTAGAGATGAAAGCAACCAGGCCTGAGAAGGTTTTGTCTTTATACTAAAGACAGTGGGAAACCTTTGACAAATGGGTGTGTAAACTGTCTCCCAGGCAAGCAAGCTCTTGTCATCTTGGAATCAGAGTAGCTGAGATTTCTCATAAGGGACCCTCATGAGACTAGGCCATTACCATTCCCTTGTTTAGGGATATGAGGTCACAGGAGGATCAANAGACCCCTCCCATGCTCCAGGATATATAAGTNGTTATTAATTACTAGTGGGGAGAGGAGACTCTCTGATGGTATAGATGCCTAGAACTTACCTGTGGTTCTGAAAGCACCCCACACCTATGTTCCTCTAAGTAACCCCAAAATTTGTTGTTTCACCAAGCTCGAGTTGAGTAAAATAATTCTTTGATATGACATGGCCCTCAGTATCAGGAGTGAATAAAAATGCAAACCCATGAAAAATTNATCCCAGCCCATGATACTAATGGAAGGTTCTGGAAANTTTAAGTGGTAGACACTAGTAGAAGCTCTTATTGTCTTTGGGGTCATGACTCTGGAGGAGATGTCATTACCTCAAGCCCTCTTCTCTTGCATGTCATNGCCATGTAAGTGAATGGTTCTGCCACACATTGTTGTCATGGTGCACTGCCTTTATCTCCAAGTCTCATGTGTTTTAAANTCACTTATTAGCTACTTATATGGTATCATGATTAAATTCCCCAAGCTTAAATGATAGTAATCATTGTTTTTAAGTTGACTTGATCGATGTTAAGGAATATTGTGGATTTCTTTTAGTCTTTCCATGTTATTTTAAAATTTTCTTTTCCTTTTAGTCCTATTTTAATATATAAGGTGATTTTCTTTTAGATATCAAATAATACAGTTATGTTTTATTACCCAATCTGAAAAGCTGCATGTAATTAAATAGACATTTACAAACAATCTGATTCCTGATAGACTATTAGTTTGTCTTCCATCACTGTGAAAACACCATGACCAAGTCATGGAGGAAAGGGTTTATTTGGCTTTTAAGTTACAGTCCAANATCAAAAGAAACATAGGCAAGAGCTCAAGGCAGGAACTGGAAACAAGAACTGAAGCAGGAACCATGAATAAGCACTGCCTACTGCCTCCCATCTCCTGACTTGCTCAGCTACTTTTCTCATAGGACCCAGGCNCATCTGCCCAGAGTGGTACCACCCAAAGTGGGTTGGGCCCTCCCACATCAACCACTAACCAAGAAAATGCCCCATTAAACTTGCCNCCAGGCCAACTGGGTAGAGGTAACTCCTCAATTGAGTTTCCCTTTTGGATACTAGTTAGTGTGAAGTCGACATGAACCAGCACAGATAGTATTGGTTTTCAATTTAGCCCTTGCTGTTTGTTTTCTATAATCTCCTGATAATCTATACACCTGCGTATAGGTCTTTAGGCATCTGGAAGCTCATAGCTATATTTTTTCTTTGTGGTGGCTTTCATTTTTACTGTTGTTATCATTTTTAGCTCACAAAACATTAACAACTACATGGCCATATCGATTTTGCCATATTTTATCATTTAATATTTGTTCCCTACCTCAGGCTTATAACACAATAAACTGGAGAGCTACAGTAGAAGAGTGTCCAAGCAGGAAGGACTCTACTGTAGTCCTGTGTGGAGAGTTCAAAGAGAAGGCTCAGCAGAAGGAGAAGAGCAGAAGGAGGCCACTGCCACAGTCCAACCACCTGTGGTCGTAGGGTGGGGTTCCAATTATTTGTTACAACATAACAAACCTTGCCAAACTTAGTGGCAAAAATAACCGCTTAATTTTGTTCACAGTCTCATTACTTTGAACATGGCACAATGAAGATGTCTTGATTTTGGCCTCACGATGTCTAGGACCTCATGTAGAAAGGCTGGGGGAGAAGGGAGTGTCTGAGGACTGAAGTCATGTGGCACCATCCTCTTCCACATGCCTTATGCCCAATTTGAGATTACTCAAAGGTTGGCTTGGCTGGAACTGAACAGTATGGCACCAGTACTACCTCCCCAAATGGTTTGAGATCCTCCCAGAATGATGGGCTCGGCAGCATTAAATTACAGGGCTACCCCATCTTCCAAGAATCTTTGTTTCAGAGTCAAGAGGAATTGCCTGTGCTCTGATGTCCTGGCCTCAGAAGCCACGTAGCAAAATTTCTCCTGGTCTTTGTGAGGCACTTACAAGTCCATTGGGATCCAAGTGGGAAGAGTAGGCAGCATCTCTCAAAGGGTGATTCTACCTTGTGTATATAAACCCACATNGCAAAGCTGTGTCCCAGGTAAGAAAACGGAAATGTCTATTTCTTAACTAAAAGGTTTTAAGTTGATGAATTTCTTCTATATTAAAAAAAATAGAATTTGCAAATTTGATAGGAAAAGAGATTAGGATGTCCAAATTTGTAAAGAGGACAACTTCCCATTGAAATTATACAATTTTTCAAGATTCCCAAAATGCGATCTTTTATCTTGGCTACTGAGATGGCTCAGCAGGTAAAGCCACTTGATACCAAACCTGACAACTGGAGTTTGATCCCCAGCTCCCACATTGTGAAAGGAGAGCACTGACTCTCCCAAACTTTCCTCTGACTTTCACGTGGATGCCTTCCCCTCCATAAAATAGTGACTTTTTTTTTAATGTCTTCTATCTAAAACAGAGACCGCATAGGAAGGATATGGAGCACACAGAGTGGCTACATGATATGTCTACTCTTTGCTCATTAAGTAATAGCTTGAGCACCTACTATGTGCCCTGTCCTATGCTGATCTTGAATACAAGTGTGACATAACACTTTTCTAGCCTTCCTCTGAAGATGTAAGAGGGTAATTTGTTTCCAACAGGCTCTGGTCTTATCCCTTGTTTTTCACTTCAAACCATCCTGGGACTAATCTCATCCTGTTGTCCTGATAGCTAAGGAATCCGATATCCTTCAGTTACTCTGGGATGTACAATTATTTCAGAAACGTTGTTAAAAAAATCTTTTAGAATGTTCTTCATTAAATGCTGGAGTTGACTAAAAAAAAAAAACTTAAGTGAGATATCAGATCCATATTTACTGTTGTTTACCATGACATTTTCCAAAAATGCTTCTACAGAAACTGCTGAAGTTGTTCTCATAACCATGAAGCATCTCTGTAACTCTGTCAGTGGAATTAATGGNTTACCACTTGTTAATTATATTTTAGGTTGCATACAAGTCAAATTCAGATATATTAATAATACATAAACAATGCCAGGAAAATTTCAAGAAATGTGTATTCAAATTATCTTCATTTACTAATGGCCAGAAAAGTGAACCGTGCCAAGAGTAAGCACTAAATAACAGAAGAATGTGATGTTTTCAGGAATCATTGTTTTTATACACTGAGGAATGGCTGTGGAAACATTATTCTCAGCAAATGTTTCTAAATTTAAAGAGAAAAGGCCTTAGAGTATTTTTTTAACATAGTTTGGTCTTCTATAACAAAATAGAATAAACTCAACAGCTTCAAAACAAAGGAAACATGGCTCACAGTCCTGAAGGCTGGAAGTTCATGGCTGAGAGTGAACGGTGACTGAGGGTGAGCTCCCAGGCTCTCCACTGCCCTCCGTGCAGGGAGGAGAGCTGAAGACACTCCCACAGGCTGTTTTAAAGAGGTTCTGATTTCCATCCCTGGAGGCAGCCTTTGCCCAAGCTCTAATCACTTCCCAAAGCCCCACCTGCTGACAACACTGTCACCTTAGAGAAAAGAAACAAACAGACCACAGCTCTCAGGGGTTTCTGTGAGGACAANGTGATCCAAATGGGATCCAGATTTGAGCATCTTTCTTATCAACATCATCATTGGAGGAGGAGGAGGAGGAGGAGGAGGAGGAGGAGGAGGAGGATTATTTGAGTTTCTCTTCAAGTCAGATTCCATTTTCCGAATTCTACCTGCCTAGCCCCTGAGAGCAACACCTTTTCCACACCGAGCATTGCCTCTGTCCTATTGTGTGGCCATCACTTCCAGTGTCAATGAGATGATTCCACAGGTGAAGGTGCTTGTCATCAAGTCTGACAACCTGAGTTCGAGCCCCAGAACCACATGGTGGAAGAAGAGACTTGAGTCCTGAAGGTTGTCCTCTCACATCTACATGCATGCTGTAGTGTGAAAGTGCTCGCTCTCTCTCTCTCTCTCTCTCTCCCAGCAAATAAATAAATCTAAAAACCTTTTCTGAACTGGAAAAGCACCTGAGTAGACCTTTCTTCAAAAAGAAAAGACAGATGAATATAAAATTTTAAAGACCCAACCTATGAATAACCAGGGAAATGTGAATCAAAGACACAGTGAGATAAAGATGAAAAATAAAATGCTAGCCAGGATTTGAGAAGAGAGCTTTTGTATACTATGGATGGGAGAGTAAACTATTACAGCCAGGGAAAACAAAAGGGAGATTCCAAAACCCAAACAAACAAACAAAAACAACTAGAGTTACCTTATGATTCATACAGACACCGCACCATNTTCCTTGCAGGTGGAACCTGCAAGCATCAAACCACAGAAAAGAGCAGAGTGGGGTGGCCTGGGCTGGGNTGGGAAGAGAGACTGGGGAGAGGCTGGTCAAACACTACAAGGTTTCACTTCAACAAGATCNTACCTTCTAAAGACCTTTTGCCTACCCCAGGGGGTGAGGGAAGTTAATAAGGGAGCATTATTGCTAAAACAGTAGATCTAAAATCTCCTTGACACAGAATGATGATAAGCATGTGGCTAAGTGTGTGAGGTGGCAGCTATGCTAAACAACTCAATTGAATCATTTCATTGTGCTTACCTAGATCAAAAAGCCACATTGTACTGAATAGTGTACATAAATACAACTAACTTATCAATTATATTCTAATAAAGTGAGAAGGGATCTGAATATACAAAAGGGGAAATATAAGTTTCTGATAAATAAACACTGATAAAAAAGACACTTATTGTGTATTAATAGTATTAAATCATTAAAATCATTAATAGTTCTTGTACCTCCATCAACAGATTCATTACTTTGTACCAAAAAAAAAATAATAGTTAGGATATATGTTAACAGAAAAATGGAAGGTTTCATTCATTTCTACTTGGGAAATTAAGACACGAATGAAATGATAGTGAAGACAATTTCTCAGGAATGTACTGTTAAGAACTGAAGGACGGCTTCAC
>LZPO01066531.1:64058-76690 GCA_001675575.1 Neotoma lepida
GCTGCTTTCCAGAGTCCTGGCTGGAGAAACGTGTGTCTCCAGTGTTCAGCCGTTTCCCTAATGTAGAGTAAGTGCCGTCAAATGCTTGTTAAATTGGTGGTTGACCTGAGCTTGGACTCAGATAGATTAAATTAGTGGCTTTAAAAATGAGAAGTACCTTTGAGTATTCTGGACATGATTTTACCAAATCTGCCTCCACCACTGATGTGCAGTGTGCATGTCCTCTTCTCAGTAGGGGACCATGAAGACAGAAGACACCTTGCCCTTCCTGGGCTGGTGAGAGACACAGAGGAGGTGTGGTTCCTTTGAGCTAACCAGGTTCTGCTAAAGCTGAGTGGGCTGCAGTCTCAGCTCCTTCCCTGGAGAACAGTGCCGAGCAGTAATTCAGAAAAATATGGCAAATTTTCAAATCAATTATTGGAACACTATCTGAACCATGAAAAGTTCCATCTCCAAAAGAAGATTTAAGGAGGGCTCACACCACTAATTGTCACAGAATCCTTGTTACGTTTATGGATTTTTCATTTTGTAAAGCGGTGATTCATTTACAAGAAAAATTTGGACAGCAATTCTAGCAAAAAGTGAAATTAATACAGACATTAGCCCGGACTCTACATGTGTGATGTTGGCAGGCTGTGTGCAGCTTTTGTTCCCCTGGACACTGCTGATGGGAAGACAACCTCCCCATTCTCTTCTCCTCGAGCCATTTACCAGAATGTGAACCCTGATGTGTCCTTGCCCCCGAAATTCATTATACGGGCTTCAAAGGCCTGCTGGCCCTCTAATTAGCCAAGTTTTCTTGCCTGATTTCTTAAGAAAGGGACAAAGCCATTTGAATGCAGCAGTATCTTTTCACAATATGGAGTCTTCATCATTTTCCTTTCTCAATGATTTTACAAATAATGATGTGTGGAGTAGAGGGAAGAAAGGCACTTCAGCCTCTAGTCACCAATCATCCCATATTGTTTTCAAAGAATGGACAAGTGTTAGAGTGTGCTTTGGGTCAAAAGAAAATTTTTAAAACTTTTCTAGAGTTGTATGCACGCCTGTGTAGAAAAGTTTCATTTTTAGAGTCAACAAAATCATAGCATCTTCTCCCGACTGGCTTGTTATGTCGAATTGCCATAGCCAAAAATGCTTTGGAAGTCCCATATCCTGCTATCCTTCCCCAAGCCCTGCAGGCACCATGCTTGCTGGGTCTATGGACTTCAAGCGACTGGTGAGGCAGTGCAGATATTGTCAGGGGGAAAATGCTAGGCTTTGAAGAGATGTTCTTGACTTCAAATGTTGGCTCAGCCTCATCACTCAGGAAAGCAGCCTGTCTTCATCTGTGAAATAGATTTACTTACAGCATCTTGCAAGTGAGCATGAGCCCACTCTATTAGAGAATGTGCCTGTGTTAGAGACAGCTCCTATGAAATCCCTTTCATGTGATGAACAGTCATGGTTTCCTCTGTTGGCTGCCTATGCTGCAGCCTACAGCCCTGCAATGGACTGATCCCCTTTGAGTTCTGCTTTCTGAAACTGCCTCATAGTCCGTATATCAAGCATTTCTTGTCTTTCCTCATTTGCTCATTTTATAAACAAGAACTGTAGATTTATGTCGAGGTCATTCTGATCTGAAACCCTCCCTGTTTTTTGGAAAGCTACACCAAACTGCCATTTGGTATTAAAACATCCAGTATCTTTCACTTAATGTGTACACATTTTACACGTTACATACATGTGAACATATTTTTATAGTAATAGCAATTTGAGTGTCACTGTGTTTAGAACAGCGTTAGCATTGGAAGGCCAAGATACAGACCACTAGACATCAATACTCTAGAATTGATGCAGCTGTGGGCAAAATATCCCCTGAGATTAGCTTAAGGAATACATTCCTAGTTTAGATCTGCAGCAATGTGGTTTATTTTCTCTACTGTGGGAGGCCATCACTGAGCTGAGGAGTCACAGAGAAAGAAATGTGTGTGTACATGTCCTCCACTTTGTATAAGATGGTAAGTTTTCAAACAGTACAAAATACACAATTTTTGTGTTCGGTGGAGGACACAGAGGAGTCGGACTCTGAGTCATAGCTGGAAGAAAAGGTCCCGTTTTACATGGGACNCAGTTTTATGTTTTCTTCCTCTCAGAACTTCTGGGGCATCAGTAGATTTTTATAATCACTAGAGTTCGGGGAAGTGATTACAGCCTGTGCTTGATTTTCTAGGGGAGTTCTGAGAAAGAGTGAACCTTGATATCAGGGCCCTACAAACAGTACCTGCAAGCTCATTTAGTCCAAAGTTTTCATATTTTCCCCTAGNGAGCTTTTTGTAAGAGCTTTCTGACAAACAGAAAAATGGAAGAGGACCGATGTTGAGCAGGAACTCACTGGCCTTTGAATAACTGTGGTAGCAGTGGGACTTTAGGGATGTAGAAGATAATTGATCTCCTGGCCACCTCAGGGCAGTGAGGTTGCTGCCCTGGGGTCAGTTCTTCATGAGCTACAGAGGGAGCCAGGGAAGTCTGCAAGGCCCAGCAACTCACATTAGGAGTAACCCCAGCATGCTTTGTGAGACTAACTTAAAGCCCATCCTAGAGAGAGTGACCTGGCCTTCTGAATGCTCACATTATATTAAAATTCTCAAAAATGATTACTGTGAAGTGCCTACTATGTTCAAAAGCTCCAGCCCACACCTGTAGTCTGGTATTTTGCATGCCCTTGATTCTACTTTCATTCTCCTTGAGTATCCACAGCAAAATCTTCATGTTCAGGAAAGAAAAATGCTCTGTTTGTCATTTCAGAAAGGAATTGCGTCCATCAACCTTGAATCCCTGGAAGGGTCTCTTGTACTCGGCTATTGCTTGCATCCCCATTGTCATCATTATTCCAGGCTCCTGAAAGGGAGCGGAGAGCGATTCTTTTAATGCCAACTGTGATTTGCATGTTCATAGAAGGTTTGAAGTTTCAGAAATTAAATGTCGGGGTGTAAAATTTTCTTGAAGGAAGCAAGTATGATTGCATCGAACTTTCAAAGTACAATCAAAGTCTAAAGGAAATATAATTATTATTGTCGGTTTATCACCTCAAACATGTTGTTGTAAATGTCATTATATCAGACGAGTTTGGTAACAGGTTTTCCATTCTGCACTTTATCTGACAAGGTGATTCATTGTTTAGTGCCGTTTAAGATGTCAGTCCTTCTGGAAGGAATTGAGCTGAGCTGATGTGCATAAGAACATCCTTCCATCAAAGTATATGATTAAAGAAGGGTTAGACTTCTGAATATTGTTTCCAAACTTACTTTGAATAAGAGTGGTTTCTCTGAGATGTAATTTGCCACAGCTTTCTACATCTGGGAGAATATGCAAAGACTATGTGATAGCTATGGTGTTCTGTATAGCTCTACGCTTTNCTTGGGTGAATTTGTTTCTATCATGGAAGTCCATCCAGCTACTGTAGTTGCATTTTGTTTTCTTTTCAGTAGAGTTATCCAGCAACCTGCTGGGGTGATAGAGTGAGCTACTTGGCCCAGCATTGTTGCATGCAGTATGTAAGATTACTATATACCAGTCAACCAATACTAAATACTTTACAAGGTTTTAGAAAGGAACCAGACCTTATTTTTACTACCTTGACATTGTTGAAGTTAGTTCATTATGTCAAAAGTGTAAAGAAGCACATAGATGTTTATACTAAGAANGAAAACTACAACATCTTATTAAGGCCCAGGACCTAACTGGCNTGTCTAAAGCAATCTTGTAAATTATATACATCTTCATTGCACAACTAAGGGATATGAGGCTGTGAAAAGTGAATAATTTGCCTAAGAACATATGACAGCAAACGGTAGACTCCAAATGCAGCTCTGACTCACACATCCAGAGTCCTTTTCCTGTGGTTGGTCTGTATGTCAAAAATGTATCAATACTGGATATCACAGACTAAAATATAAAAAGCCCAGAGCCAGGAGTAGGTTAGTTCTTTTGGAACTGTTGGTCTTTCAGGTCCTATAGACCCCCCAAACATCACAGGCTATTGCCAATGCTCTTGGTTTCCCTCCTGAACTTGATGGTAAGATCATACTGATGAGGACACTGAGTACTTGAGTAACAGAACATGGAGAAGTTGAGTAGGTACTGACCCGGAAACTTCATCCCTACTGGCTAGCTTTCATATTACAGGAAAATGCTACACATGCTACTGGACAAAACAAAATAATCATCAATCCTAGCCACTATGAACCCTGTAACTACAATAATGACTGGCCTGGCATGGCATGTGCACTTGTGCAATAGAGGCATAGGATAATCAATCACTTTCTGGTTTGATTTAAGGACCTTTCCACAACATGAAACATANCTTACATCATTCTCAGGTCAAGAACCTATGGATAGAGAGGTCTAGGGGAGGGCCTACTATGATAATTCTGTATGGTGGTTTAAATGAGATGTCCCCTGTAGTCTCAGGCATTTGGATACTTGGTGTCCAGTTGGTGGANCTACTTGTGGAGAGTACTGGTTTAAATAATAAAGGCCTCTATCAACTCTNATATTTAAATATTTGGTCCTCACTTGGTGAGACTGTTTAGGAAGGATTAGGAGGTATGGCCTTGTTGGAGAGGTGTCCGTGGGAGTGGGCTTTGAGGTTCCAAAAGCCCATGCCATTCGTAGTTAGCTCTTTCGGCCCNGTGGTTATTGTCTCAATATGTAAATGCTCAGCTTCTGTTCTAGTGCCAGGCCATGCCTGCTTATCTGCTGCCATGATGGTCATGGACTCACCGTGACACTGTGAGCATAAAAGTTCTTTCTTTTATAAGTTGCCTTGNTCATAATGTCTTGGGACAGAAAATACTTGGCACAGAAAAGTAACTAGGACATGGAGCTTAGTAGGTATGGCCTAGTTGGAGGAAGTATGACATTGGGGGACAGGCTTTGAGAGTTTAACAGACTCAGGCCATTTCTTGTTNACTCTCTCTGCATTGTGCTTGTGTTCAAGATGTAAACCCTCAGCTTTNACTTCCGGCTGTCATGCCTTCACTCTTCAATNATGAACTCTAACTCTCTGTTACCATAAGCCCAAATTAACTCTTCTATAAAATACCTTGCTCATGGTGTTTTATTACAGAATAGAAAAGTAGCTAATACATTCTGCTAAATGGAGGTAGTATTAAAGTGATTCCTAATGACTTGTTATACCCATAGATTAATTCATCTCTCAACTGTCACCAGAGAAGTTTCTATTTGCAGTATATGTAGATTGGCATAGAGACCGAGAATTAGCAGAAGTGCAGAGAATGAGAGACTGCAGAATGCTCAGCCCTCAATGGGACATCTAAGTCACAGACCCTCCTCCCAAAGCTCAGGGATGATGGCAGGAGAGAGGGATGAGGAATAGTGTAAATGCCTGAGGTTATAGATGACCACAATGAAACAGTGTCTTCCAGACACATCAGGTCAGCTCTACATATGAACTCACAGCAGCTATGACNACATGCACAAGACCTGTACAAGCTCCAGCCCGACCAAGTCCTAACATATAGAAGGGAAGTGGGCATGAAGTCTCACCTAGCTAAGGAGCTATTACATACCGAGCCTTAGCTGTTGAGTGACAGAGATGAGTTTTCTCTAAGAGTGAAGCTCCTGATAAGTTGACTACCCTTCAGTGGAAGGCCACACATTCGAGAATATATGGGCAGCATAAATTGGACTTAAGTATTGTGGACACTCTCTTAGTTAGGGTTTCTGTTGCTATGATGAAACATTATGACCAAAAGCAACTTAAGGAGGAAAGAGTTTATTTCACTGTCACTTTCATATAACAGTTCGCCATCAAAAGCAGTGAAGGCAGGAACTCAAACAGGACAGGAACTTGGAGGCAGGTGCTGATGCAGAGGCCATGGAATAGTACTGAGGACTGGCTTGCCTCATGGCTTGTTCAGCCAGCTTTCTCATAGAACCCAGCTTAGGGTATTCTCACCCACATGGGCTGGGCAGTCCTCCACCAATCATTAATAAAGAAAATGCCCTACAGGTTTTTCTGCTCGTAGGCTGATCTTACGGAGGCGTTTTCACAATTGGGTTTCCTCAGCTCAGATGACTCTGGCTTGTGTCAAGTTGACATAAAACTAGCTATCACAGACGCAAAGTTAGATGAGCAGCAAATTGGGGGTGGATCTGTGAGGAGTTGGGTAAGGGGAATGAATAGGATAGAAACACAAAATTCTAAAAGAACTAATAATGTTTTCTAAAGCATGGGAAAAAGAACCCAACTTCAAACTGATCCTCTTTCTCATTTGTAAAGCAGTGTAGTCCATAGGTTTTCTTGTTTGCAGGATGCTTCTTCTATTGTATACGTGTATCTGTGTGTAGTATTGTTAAAAAATCTGATTTTAGATTCACTAGCACACAAATATAAGCTGCAAGAAAGAGATTCTTTCCTTCCTCTCCTCAGACTGAAACATACGCAGATTTAACAAAGGTTACAAAGTTCCAGGCCTCTTGTAGGGAAGTTAGATGTCAACGAATGTTAAACACCTTCCAGATTATACTATTTAAAATTAATCAAGGAGAGGGTGTCATGTGCCAAAGATTTCTGCTTTAAGCTGAATTGAGAGGNTTTTTNACGAGAGACACAATGAACAATATTTGAGGATATAAAGCAATGGTGAGCTATTTATGTGGTTGCCATTAAAAACTGACAGCTATGTGCTAGCNGGATGATATCCTTACGGTGGTGGAGCAGAGGTGGACCTTTCCCTAACAAAGATTCAAGGCTGAAGAACTGTCAGGGCNCCAGTTCTCCTTGAAGGTGGGAAGTCCAGGATAATTTGCAAGGATCTCAGGCCCATCTAGGCCCAGTAGTTTCGAGTTTGAGTCAAGACACCAGATTTGGAATTCACTTGAAACTTCAAATACGCCACACTAGGTAAAAGGTTATTTTTTTCGAGACAGGGTTTCACTGTGTAGCTTTGGAGCCTGTCCTGGAACTCGCTCTGTAGACCAGGCTGGCCTCGAACTCACAGAGATCCGCCTGCCTCTGCCTCCCAAGTGCTAGGATTAAAGGCATGCACCACCACCGCCTGGCAAGGAAAAGGGTTGTTGCCACTTTTCTGTTTATGTTAGTGACTGTACCAGAAGCTGTGAAACTTGAGGTCTGTGTGTGCCTGAACATGGGGTCAGAATGAAGCATCTCCTGATAAGCAAGATCAACTTCCTTCTGAACCTTAAAAAGAATAAGTTTGCATGTGGATAGTATTTGTCCACACACATTTATCAACATATGCATATATGGCTTTAGATTTATAGAATTAAAATGGTCACCATATGTGATGATTTAAAAGAAAATGGCCCTCTAAAGGGAGTGGCACTATTAGGAGGTGTGGCTCTGTTGGAGGAAATGTGTCTCTGTTGGTGTGGGATTTGAGGTCTCATATACTCTCAAGGCACTCCCAGTGCCTCAGCCCACTTCCTGTTGCCTGTAGATGTAGATGTATATCTACAAAGATGTAGAATTCTCAGCTTCTTCTCCAGCACCATGTCTTCCTGCATGCCGCCACCATGTCCTACCATGATGATAATGGGCTGAACCTCTGAAGTGTGAGCCACCCAATAAATGTTTTCCTTTATAAGAGTTGCCATGATCATGGTGTCTCTACACAGCAAATGAAACCCTAACTAAGACACCATACACTCCTTAAGTAACTCATTGCTCAAGTAAANGATTATGTACTTGGTCTCTAGTGCCCAGGTTTAGATTCAAGTTTTAGCCCCATATTGTTTCTAGTGCCTTAGCCAAGTTATGTAATTTCTTTGTTACCCAATCTGTCTGTGTTTTACGTAGTACTTAATACATGGGCTCGTATTTATAAAGCATCTAGCCTAGAAGAAGAATTATACACATAGCAAGTGCTATGTAGTATTTGCTTAGTAACATTTTTCTAAAAGTAACATGATTATAATAAGTAGTAAAAAATACCGAGGAAAGCATTTGTTGTTGTTTTGAGAGACGGTCTCACTGTGTACTCTAGGCTGGCCTGGAACTCTCTGTTCAGTACTCAAACGCACAAGCTTACTTCCTCACCTTCCCGAGGCCTGAGATCACAGGCCTACACTATCATACCTGGCTCCAGAAGCTTATTTAGAGGAACATTATCTCTTTGTGTTAGTAATTGATAAAATTTGAAGACAAACGTCCTTTTTTATTTTGATTCTTCTAGATTTTTATTTTTTAAATGCAAAACTTCTAGTTATTAATTTTTTATTATAAGTACAAGCCATGTCTTATGGGCAGAAGTCTTAAAAAGTGCATTTTAAAGCAAACTAAGAGCTAGAATAAAGCTTACACTGTAAATCTTGTCCTTAGGAGACTGAGGAGGCAGGAGGGTTGCCAGAAATTCAAGGCTAGCCCAGACTACTGAGGGAGACCTGCCACTGATGAACAAAAACAGACAAGCAACAAAATAAAATAAAGCAAACAGGCATCTATACCAGGGTAACTAGAGAAGGGACTAGAATGATGTCCACAGTGTAAGGTCATATGACCATCATCATTATTATGGATTATTGTCTCAATTTAGCAAGTGACAGCACTCAGAAAATTAGTATACTTGGATTCAAGCATACCTGGAACAGATAAGCAATTATCCCCATGCTTCAGTTCCTTTCTCTATAAAGTGGAAATAGTAATACATTCTCCGTTACATTGTTATAGGAGCTAAATATCTCATATTTTTAACACTCTNAGTAACAATTATGGCCAATATTAATCTTGTTGATTTTGTTATTGGGTACCTCATTCACATTATTTTCAGAGCTATCCATTAAAAACACATGTCACTGGTTTCTGCTGACTCCCTACATAGGGAAATTACAAAGGAATCAGTGACAGACTCCTCTAGTAAGGACTGTGGAGACCCAGATCCATACATAGAGCCAGATTCCACAGCACTAATTGTCAAATTGTGAGTTATATATTAAAAATATGTGGATTGCTGGATTAAAAGTATTCTGTATTTAAGAACATGTGGATACAGGCCAGCGAGATGAATCAGTGGATAAAGATGCTTACTGCAGAGCCTGAGGATCTGAGTTCAATCTACATGCTGGATCTATGTGGTGGAGAGGACCAATACACCAATGGTCGTTTTTTGACTTCTGTACACACGTACACACACACACACATATAAGCACACTCACAAGCACACACACAAGTGTGCACACACACAGAGTAAATAAATGTAATAAAATATATGTGGCTTTGCTGGAATGTGTGACTTTGATAAAGTGTTTGCCTAGCATCCATTAAGCCTTGGGTTCCTTCCCCAGTACCAAACCTTCATTTTTTTTTAAGTGGAGAAATTATTGTGAGTTTAGAGAACTAAAATAAGTAAAATTAAATGCTGAGGAGGAAAAACATATCCCTAAGAAAAATCATAGAAAAGGTTTGCCTCATTTACATGAAAAAAAAAACACCAAACAAGCCGTATTGTTTACACCTCTGGAAGACAGCTAAACTTGATTTTCATGGATAAGAGTGTGTATCTGTCTTAGTTAGGGTTTCTATGCTGTGAAGAGACACCATGACCGTGGCAACTCCTATAAAGAACATTTAGTTGGAAACGGCTTACAGTTTCAGAGGTTTAGTCCACTATCATCATGGTGAGACATGGTGGTGTTCAGGCAGACATGGTGCTGGAGAGGTAGCTGAGAGTTCTCCATCTTGATCTGCAGGCAACAGGAAGTGAACTGTCCCACACTGGGCATAGCTGTTGCATATATGAGACCTCAAATCCCACCCCCACAGTGACACATTTCCTCCAACCAGGCCACACTTACTCCAACAAGGCCACACCTCCTAATAGTTTGCCAGTCCCTGTGGGCAAAGTATTCAAACAAGTGAGTCTATGGGGGCCATACCTATTCAAACCACCACAGTAACAGACTAGAGTAGAGAGTGAGCTGGGTGACACAAGGGTTTCTGCACATAAACCACATTCCTCCCACAGCATGGTCTCTCAATAGAGATAATATATGCATTACTTCTAGAAATATTTAAGCATGGCACCAGTAACCACTATCCTGGATGTTTAGAGTGATTAAAACTAATTCTGAGGCATGAACAATGATCTGACAGCTGTTTTGCAATGTTTTATTTTGTGTATCACTGACCAGAGCTTCTAAAGGACGTGAGAGCACAGAAGCTGAAGTTGTCCCGTCAATCCTCATGGTGGGCTCTTAAAATGGACTGTGCACAGAAACAATTGTAATTGTTTATAATTATAGCTGCTTCTTCCAGTTACTCCATGGTATGATGTCATTGCTTTGTACATGCCAGGATATGAGCAAAGCTCTGGAGTCACGGACTTAGGTGTGTGATATACTGAGGGCAGCTTGGCACAGAAGCATAAGGATCATGAATTCATCAGGGGTCTTTTAGAAGCCCAGTCCCATGTCTAGCTACACACAAAAGCCAGACAGAAATGGGAAATGCAAGGAGCCACAGCTTCTACTTTTCAGTCTAGTGAGATGATTTTTTTTTCTCCTAAAAAAAAAAATTCTGAGAATTTCAAGCAGAGCGTCGCACTGTCTTGTCTGTGTCTCCATGGCAAGTGCTGATGGAGACTGTCCATTTTCAACAATCCAGATCTTGGAAATCCCCACGGGGCATGATTCCAAATTCCCTTGATTGAAGTTCAAAACAACCTTTCAAGATAAAGGGCACAGATTATATCCATCTCTTCTTTGACTTTTCAGCTCAGTTTTCCCACTTCATATAATTTGAGTTGAAACTTNATATCTTCAAATTAGAAAAAAAAATCCATTACTCACTCACCAATCACTGTTTATTCTTTTATTTAGTAAATACTTAGAAGATGCATATATTTATAGAATTATTGTGTAAAGCTCTNGAGGCCTCAATGGAACAGAAAGCTAGGAGATTCTAAAAGACATTTGCAAAAATAGCCATGAGTGTATACAAGAAGAAATATGAGGGCTAGACTAAGAAAATAAATCTTTGACAATTGGAAGGAGCAGGAAAATTAGGATGCAGCATACAGTTTTGAGGAGAAAATGCGGCTTTTTAATCAGGAGCACTTTAAGACTTTGCATAAAACTTACTGATTTATTGTTGGTCATTGAATTCATAAAGAGATCTTAGTGCATGATCTTAACATAGGTTCAGGGCTTGTAATTCTCTCCTTAAGCCATCACTACTGGCCAGCATGGCACAAATTCACATGATAGGAAAGATCTCTTTGACAGATGAAATGTCAAGGTCAAGTGGCATAAAGCAAGCATGGATGCCCAAATGACCACCCCCCCCTGCGCGCGCGCACACACACATACACACACACACACACACACACACACACACACACGCATGCACGCACGCACGCACACACGCACACACACATATACACATACACCTGTCTCTTATACACATCTAGATGTGTATAAGAGACAGCATATACACATACACACACGCACGCATGTGCACGCACACACACATATACACATACACACACGCACGCATGTGCACGCACACACACATATACACATACACACACGCATACGCACTTTTAATCTTATAACTGAACAAACTGGTTGTCTTTGGATGACCTAGCCACAACAAGACAAGTAGCTCTCATGTGTTGATGGTGTGCTTCCCTGTACAGTGATGGAAGATGCTTGACAAACAACTCAACTTGTTAGCTAACTTATGTCAAGAGAAGTTACAAATATTGTTTCTCCAGAAACCAAATGATCAACTTCAGCAGCTGTATTTTGATATCCAGATAGATAATGTGAGACCAGCCTGCTTGTGTTTCTTTCCTAAGCTTGACATACTTATTCCTGAGGGGTCTTATTTGTGATTGTTGGTTAAGGCTAGGGAGGCATTTCATCTTCAAACTAAACAGTTATAGGAGTGATGTTAAATATCATCTGTGGTCAAGGTAGACCTTTAATACTTCCTGTTCATGAGACCCTTGAAAATATTCTGTCTTTTTCATGCCTGGCAGTACAGGATTCTGTTGCTCCCATCCACAAATGGAACTGGTACTGACTTACGCCTTTGATCTTTTTAAACATGCTCATGTGGCTCCCTGTTACAGAAGTGAAGCAACTCTGAATTAAAACAAAGAATACCAGACAGGGGCTGAAGAAAATGGCTCAGTAGCTTAGAGCATGTGCTGCTCTTGCAGAGGACCCAGGTTTGATTCCCAGTACTCCAATGGTGGCTCACAACCAATGGTATCTCCAGGTCCAGTGGATCTGTTGGGCTCTTCTGACCTCCACAGGCACCAGGNACACACATGATGCAAATACTTACATGCAGGCTAAACACCCGTAAACATAAAATTAAATTTAAAATGCCAGACAATTCTTTTTATTTTCACACGGAAACAGCATCTTTGTCATTTACACATTGCATCTTTTTTTCAGTCAAAAGCTAGTGTGGACTATCTTTGAGTGCAGCTGCATAGTAATCTCAATTTTAAATTGTCTATGACTCATCTTCTGTCAAAAGCCCATCTGAGACTAAGGTGGCCCCCAGCCCCTCATCTTCAAGATTCTCCAAGATGCAAATATATTATGCCCTTAGTTCTCAGGGAAGCTGATTTTAAGAAGGAGGTGTGTAGACCTCT